>JAVCKU010000013.1:24365737-24376825 GCA_032273985.1 Hypsolebias coamazonicus
TTGATGAGTTAAGTATTTTGCTTTATTAACTATAAGAATGATTATGTTTAAATTGATAGTTTGAATTGATTTTGTTTGAGAGGGAGCAGATATGATAAGAAATTTTCTTCTTCTGCTTCCTTTCATTTTATATTTGTTTTTTAATTTTTTTGAAATTGTATTTGTGTTTTTATTGGAAATTAAATTAAATAAATAAATAAAATCTGTGCTGGTTCATGAGATATTTTGCTAACAAACAGACATGGCTGAAGCCAAGGAAGAATGCTGAAGTTTTAAGGATAAATATTACAGTGCATCTTATTTAAGCTCAGTATCTGTAAAACTGAGTCATAGCAGTGTTAAAGCCACTTAGCTGTGGCAGCCATCTTGAATTGATTTGACTCTAAAAATTAATGAGTTGTAGATGTCAAATTATTATTTTCTAAGAATTTCAAAACCTGGTCCCAGGTTCATGAGGTTTATTGCTAATGCTATGGTCAAACACACCAACAAAAATATGATCTCTTTCTAGCTTTGGCAGCAGGAGATAATTTTGTAGAACTATACAAAATGATCCATAAGCCTTTAACTATTAAATCATGTTTTATTTATTTGTTTATTTTTACTTTTTATTTTGAGATATTCTCAAGTTAGATCACCATACCACAAAGAAATCAGGTTCTGGAAGACTCTGCTCTACTTTTCTCTGGAATGAACGAAGGATTGTAGATTAGCTCAACGAGGAGGACGCCAGGGAACAGGAGGAAATCATTAACTTCCAGTTTCTGTCCAGCTATGGATTTTAAACTTTCCCTAAATTCTTTGCATATTTGTTTTGGTCCAGTTCCTTTTTATGCTAAATTTATGACATTTCTAATTGTTTTAAATAATTAATTCAAACAATAAAACTACACTCATGACTCCATTTTTAGTTTGAGACATTTGCACAATTAAAATATTGTGACTTCACATTTTCGTGTTACGTTAATAAACCAGTAGTACAAAAAAACGTGTCCGATTTATTCATCCTCCCATCTTCTGCCGCTCGTTCTGGAGTCAGAACTCGCAGCTTGAGCAGGGAGGCCCAGACATGTCTTTTCACCACCTCCTTCCAGCTCTTCTGGGAGGATTTGAAGGTCTCTCATGTTTTGGGTCTTCCTCTGGGTCTCCTCCAAGTTGGACATGCATGGAAAACACCTAGGAAGGCAGCCGGAGGCATCTTTACCAGATGCCCAAACCACCTTAACTGGCTCATCTGGATGAGGAGGAGCAGCGGCTCTACTCTGAGTTTCTCCCAGATAACTCAACTTCTCACTCTATTTCTAAAGGACAGTCATGCTACCTATGGAAAAAAAAATATTTGTGATAGCCTGTATCCATCTTGTTCTTTTGGTCACTACACAAAGTTTATGACCACAGGTGAGGGTAGGACTGGCAAACAGCTCAGCTCCCTCTTCACCACATAGGGCCAGCACAGAGTTGGCTACAAACCACTGCAGCAAGAACTGGCGATCACATCACGACTCCAACAAGACCACATTGTCCACAAATGGAAATGGGTAGATTGCCACCAGCTGTTACGGCGCTCATTTCATTATTAAGTCAAATTGACAACAGAGCAATAGAGTACAGTTGTTAAACAGCTGGTTTTTAACTTTGTTTTGGTAAACTTGAGTCCATTTGAACCCAGTGAAAATGCTCAGCCACAAAACATTAATTAACTTAACACTTTACACTAATTTTACATTAAAAAACTTGAGCAGCTTGCATTAAATAAAACAAATACATAAGAAAAAGAATGAACAAAACACAGATCTAAAATTTAAAAACAAAGATGGCAGTGTCTGTAAACCTTTGAGATATTCAGCTGTGCTAATAGTTCTACTTTTAAACATTTTACAAATATAAAACTGGGTGAAGGGTCTGGCCTCCAGGTCTCTCTTGTAAACGAGTCCTCGAGGCTCAATGGGATTAAAGTGTCTAAATAAAGGTTGAATGAAAAAAGACCGGGTGAAGGACAAAAGGGAGATTTTTTGCCTCCCGCTTCTGCTGGGCTCTTCAGTTCGAAGTATTTTAGGAATTCACCCAAGTTTTCTGCTTATTCTCTAAACCTTTTCATGGATTTTAAAACTCCAAATATATTCAATCAAAATTGATAAAAAGAGGAACAATGTACAACCTCATCCTCTACGAAGACGACTGTAATAACATGTTACCTGCTTTTTGTCTTTCATCTCTCTGGGATCCCAAACAGCAATTTTCTGCCTGGATTCTTCTCGTGAAACTTGACAAAGGAAGGACATTCCTCCTGACAATAAACACTCCTGGAAAGGAACGTACAACAGTTAGAATGAAGGAATAGTAAAAAATTATTCCTCTGTCTAAATAAATACTTCAAATATGTGAGTTTTATGATTTTGATGTAGTGTTATGATTTTAGTACTCTTAGGTCTTCAGCATCATATTTACTGTAACTACAAGGAAATGTGAGAAGCTGAACTGTTAATATTTAACTGAAACCTGAACGGTTTTGCATCAGCCTCACTTTCCAGTAATGTTACAAAGTAGCCACAGAGATCAATTTAAATGTCTACGTAGCAGTTTGAGGTTTTTCACACACTATGAGTGCTGATTACACAATGACGCACTGAAACTTTCTATCCAGAGTGAGTACAGGTATGTCAGCCAGTCTCCACCGCCGTGTTTCTGTTCAGGTAGCCCGGCTCGTCTTTGACCCTGAACTACTGGGTCAAACCATCACAAGGTCAGGGAGTCCACTCCGTGCATTCCTCTGCTTTTAATGGATCACTGCCGAGGAGTTTCACACTGCAAAGGAAGAGGCTGGGAAAACAAAGGAACATGTTCTCACAATAATTTAACATTCTTTGACAACTTGCTTTAGCTGATAAACTTCAGCAATGTTCTACTCTAGTTCTGAAAAAGTTAGGACGTTGAGTAAAGTATAAAGAACAAGATGCAAGGATTTGCAAACCTGAACCCATAAAACAATGGAACATAATAAATGTATCAAAAGTTCAAATTAAGAATTATTTTTTGGAAAACAAACAAAAAAGGGCCAGGAGCACGTTTCCTGTGAAGCATCCCTTCTTCTTGAACAACAATCTGAAAACATCTGGGAACTGAGGAGGCCGGCTGCTGGAGTCTATTAAACCATACTCTTCTTCACTGATGGTGCATTTCCAGATGTGTAAGCTGCCCATGCCTGAGGCACTAATGTATCTCCATACAATCAGCGAGGCAGACTTAAACAGTGCACTGATAATCAGTTGGATACTTCCCCTCTTCTTTGTTATGAAGTCTGCAGTTTCCAAAACAAACTTCAAGTTTCAATTAGTTTGACAACTGGACGGTCAACAGTCCATTTTAAATGAGCTTTAGTCCAGAGAAGACTGCAGCGTGTCTGGATGGTGTTCACATAGGCCTTCTTCTTTGTGTGATATAGCTTTAACCTGCATGTACAGCACAGTGAACTGTGTTTATGTGCAATATTTGGTGGAAGTGTCCCTGAGCTCATGCTGTGAGGTCCTTAACACAATCTGGAGGTGGTTTAAGGCCTGAGGTTCTGAGGGCTCAAAGATCCTGTCCCATTTTGTACTTTGAGCTCAGTTTTTGCAAGGTTTTTGACATATTTTAGAAATTATGAACTGTAGATGAAGAAATATTTAAAGTTCCCACAATTTTCAGTTGAAGAACATTATTTAGAAAGTTTCCGCTGCTTAAACAGTTTGTTGTAGACAGGTATAAAAAATAAAAAAGCCTGACTGCAGTGAAGCTTCAGGTTTTTATTTCAGGTTGTCTTGAAAGAACAGTCTCCATGAAAGTGACCCACTGCACCATCAGATTAGTCATTATGATCAGTTTTTATTGCGTCACATTTATTCTTACAGTTTCAGCTGAGAATAAACTGAAATCATATAATGTTAGAAGATTTGTATAAAACCACACGGACAAGAACATCATCTCACACTCTCTGTGAAAGCATCTTGATGTAAAAAACTAAACTAAAAACAGACACTTTAATAAACACCATAATTCTAAAAATCAATAACAATTTGTCGAAAATCTTAAAAAAACATGAAACCGATTACAGAAAAGTAGGATTAAATAAAAATACAACTCACACACATTCATGTGTGCTTATAAACAAAAGCATACACTACAAAGTTACAAATAATTTAATAAAAATGTTAAAATCTGTTCCACCTTCATCTTCAGTTCTTCGCCGTCAGATGAGCTTAGACTCTCTGACGTTCCTGAAGGCTACGCTGGTCTGATGTCTGGATGACAACTCTCTGGGGAAAAAAAATGCAACAAAGGAAAATTGAATTTTTATTAGGAACATAAAACAAATTCAGTTTATGACCTATTTCTGATCACACTTCAATAAATGTTTGAGCCTAGGGAAAAAAAAAAAAAAGCAAACTGACACATTGATTTTATTAAAATTACAAAACCACAAGACAAACGTTAGCATTTAGTTTTTGGATTATAATTATTTTTTTTAATTGGTGGAATATGCCACAATTAAATTCATGAGCAACACTTCAGAAAAACTATACATACTATAAACACTTGCATTTATTTTGACCATTTCATGAGTCCCTTACTTTGAAAATACAAAGTTGACTATTTCTACCATTTCACCTCCGTTCAGCAGTTTTCATGCTGAGCAAACAGTCTCTTAAGGCTTCTACCTTTCACATCTGTCAAAAAAGTCCAAAGTAGTGTTGAAAGCTGACAGTTTAAGTTGAGGTGAAAAATTCCAAGTAGCTCAAAATTCTTTATGAGCATTTATTTTCCCGTCAAAACAAATGACTGAATCAGTGTGTCCATTCATGAAAGGCCACAATGAAACTGTTAAAACATTTAGAGTGGGTGTCACGTTGGGAGCACACAACAGTGGTGGGCATATATAGGTGAGGCTATGCACCCCCCACCCCACCCACACATGGACTGTGCGATGAGGGGGCAGAGTAAGTGAAGGGAGTCGAGGAATGAAAGCAGCCAACATCAGTTTGGTGACTGAGCTCAGGTTGCCTCTGTTACTGAGGCTGTGTGACAGAATCTTCACACACAATGAGGGCGTTTTAAAATGAAAAGTAAACCTCACCCCCCGTATATTTAAAGTATGAAATACATAAATACAAACATGGGTCTTACACAGAAAAAATTTAAATACTGTATACACAAACAGAATAAGACCACTCCACACTTAATGTGAATAATTTATGTGCAATCATTGTAAGATGAAGGGAACTGGAGACACACTGGCCACCATAATGTGCTCTACCAGTCAAACCATTCCTTTTGCTGTGGCTTGAAGAGACACCAGAGACACCTTTACAGGTCTCAGCGCAGTGACACCTGACAGTAACCCGGTCATCGCAGAGTCTATGTTTACATGCACTGTATGTGAATGTTAAACTAGTAGGGCGGATTTTGTTTGGCCGCTGACTGAACAGCAGAATCAGGTCTAGTTAACATGAGACTGAGTGAAGCCGTAGCATTTCTGCTGTTTGTGTACATAATTGCATTTCTCTGACATTAAATCGTCTGAATCCAGGTCTCAGAGTGGAGGTTATTGGAAACCTTTGGAAGAAATGTGGAATTGCGCATGCACAGTATGTATGGCTGCAGAGAGCAGTGTTTCCGTGTTTGCATGAGTAGATGAACAGTAACAATGGTGGACGGTGAAGTGCTGTCTGTGCTGGTTACCCTTTTTAACAGGTAGGAGCAACGCAACGTCACCTTTGGTCCAAACAAACATTCACGTATTCACAATTTTGGATGCAACCGTTTATATGCTCGAGACTCGAGTTTACGAATGTAAAAATCACAGCGCCAGCTAGTGACCTGCATGGAAACTTCAGCAGTCACTGAGAACTGCCATGCTCACATAAACGTGTTTCCCGTCCCACAAAAAAAAAAAAAAACACTGGAAAAACTAACGTTTTCAGAGATCGTTCACAAGTGAACAGTCTGTTCAAGTATTCTTATAGAAATAAATTTACATAATTTATAATATGTAACTTAGGAATGCAGTTAGTTGAAGACAAACGGGTCTGAGCAGTCGAAAACAGTTAAACTGAGTTAACCATTGGGTCAGCCCAATCAGCGAGTTTCATCACTCCAACTAAAAGTTTACTGAACTCCTGGAGCACCTAATGGTCATCACCACTGCTCAGATGGACTGAGACGTACGGCAGTCTTAAAACACCTACATTTGTGTAGGAAGACAAACATTTGGTTGAGAAAACTGTGACAAACAAGACAACTCACAGTACAGAGGAATACATTTACCCTGACTCCTGTAGGAGGACTTCATCCTCTTTCTAAATACAGTACTCCATTCTCAATGGGTGATGTCATGGCTGATAAGGCACAAACTATTAATAACTATTCAACAAAATGCTTAAAAATGACAAAACTATGCATTTAATATCTACTGCATTTCTAAAGCTGCCATCTTTAAAATTTGTTTTTGTCACATTGCAGGATTTAAGTAGATGAATGAATGATGCTGCGATGCCTGCAGATACAAGATGTTTCAGCATCACACATTTTCAGAAGTAGTGAAAAAAGAACTCCTAATTAATATACAGTATATTAACGTACCACACACCGACCACAAATAATGTGATAAATTACAGAACAACACTAGAAACTTACTTTAAGCTTCAGTCAAAACAAACTGTACATGTTTTATGGGTGAGGAGGAGACAATGGATTCAGGTGAGGACCGATCCAAACAATGGTGATGACCGGGAGGAAGGAAAAGTAAGATAAGGTTAGCACATTTGTACTTGTGGGTTCAGCTGACAGTAAATCTCCACCTCTTCTTTGATAAAACTGTGGATGGCAAAGAGTTCACTGAAGCTGCATCTTTGATGTGTCATTGGTACTTCCCTTCATCAACTGAATTTGACCAACAGTGTCCTGACAACTTAGTGACAAGTTCTGCCTTTCAGACATGGAGACAAAAGATTCAGTCATACACCACCAACCTTTACAGCACCCCCCTGTCTCACCCTGTCCCTGAGCAGGTGCTCACAGTGAGATAGCAGATCTCAGATCCAATCTAATATACGGGTAGGAAGTAGAAGGAAGTTACTAAAGAACTCTACCGTGACAGTTTATTTAAAACAAGCGATGTGCAGATCAGAGAGAGAACAAACTGAGATGACATCTGTAAAAATATTCCTGAAACACAGTTTTGCTTCACTCTCTTTGATGGATGTGCAAAATAAAGGTGGGACTTTCCCATTATGTTCATAGGAACAAACGTTACAGTAAATTTGTGGAAAACTCAAATCCCTGCACGCTTTAGCATTTATCTGAATGGTTGTATCTTTTATGTTCTAAAACTAAAATGTTAAATTGTCCTCAGTGGGGGTGGGGGCTGATTCAAGTGCCATAATGTTTAAAAACAGATACTATTGTATTGTCTGTGCTTAAAATGAATTTGCTTCAGAATTCATTACTGTAATCAGTTGTGATAAAAATATGAAACATCAAACTAATACAACTAAATAATAAATGTCTGCTAAAGCACTGACTAACCTCTTTGAAATGGACCCAAAATTAACCATCTTCTGTATCACAGAGTCAAAACTATGAATTTTAAAAGAAGCAAACAGTTAAATGTTTAGATTTTAACAGGTGACATGTTTGCAACAGGTCAAAAATTACAAAAGCAAAAATGTGATTATATGGAAAAACAAGTCCTTGTATCTTGCTCACAGATAAATTAAGGTATGCACCATATTTTACTCAGGCTTTAGTTTCTTTTACATTTATTATCTTGGTGTTAACATTACAGTGCTCAACTCTGACCCTTTCCATTCACTGCTTGCCGTCAAACCAAACTTCCCCGTTATAACTGAAGATAGGCAACAACCTATGACATATTTCTGGGCAATATCTCAAAAGCTGAGCCTTTTCCATTTTTCTAGGAGGCATGACCGATTCTTTATTTCTCCTGGGAAAAGAAAATCTATGCGTGTACCTCACAGAGAAAGTTATGATCTATTCATCTTATTTTACTTTAGTTCAGGCATGAGGGGTAAACTCACTGGGTGTGGTTCATTCATGGTTCAACAACTTTTACAATTTATCTGTTAGCTTTTGGACACGTTCTACAAATAGTAAGGTGTGGGTAAAAAAAAAAAAAACTCTTACTGACTACATTATGTTCTGCTGGCTGAAAAATGAACTCATTTTATTAAAAACTGAACCTATGAAACATGTACAGGTTTACCATGCAATCTGGTATTCAAACTGAAAATTGCACAAAATGGGGATTCTTCTGGAGATTAGGCACTTTTAGTAACTTGGAAAGGTAAAGTGCGTAAAGAGAATGAATAACTACTCCAACAGTAAATTAGGAGCTCAGTTTAATATAACATGGCAATGGTGAAAGCCTAACATGAGATTAGTTTTGATTTGCAGAAAATATAATAAGAGTATCACATGCAGCACATTATATACAAGTCAACAAACGGTTATACAGCAATCTATAGCAAAAGTCTGGAAAAGAAAAGAACCTATATAAACTTTGACCTAGAATTGTGACCTTGACCCAGGAGCTGGGGTATGTGACACTGTCTAGTGATGATGCATATGTGTAAGAAGATTTTTAAAAATGATCTTGAGCATATCAGAAGTTATGGGAGGAACAAGAGGTTTATAGAGGTACGGATACAATACCATAATAGTGTATGCCCACTTTTTGACAGGCGTCTAAAAATTAGATGCATGTTTTTTTTAGCCAAGTATGATCACATTTAATGGTCAAAGTTGTATATCTGAAGGTTTTACTGAATGATATTGATATCTTACAGAAATGTTGGAACGACACACTCATAACTTGTTACTGATGCACTCTTTAGATAGAAAAATGATAATTTGGGAATTTGTAAAGCTTGTAAGACTAACAATGTGTGCAAAAATGTGTGGAAAACAAAAATACATTTTAAACACCATCAGCCTATTGGGCATGATCAATTTGACCACATTAAAGGCAAAATGGCTAGAAGGAGTACAAAAGGCAGTCACATACCAGGTTTTTCACGTTGACTTGAGGCGCCTTAACAGTTTTTACTTGAAGAATTACTGTAGTGAGAAAATCCAGTGCAAAATATAAATAAAAATGTGACAAGTTTTTACATATGCAACAAAGTCAAGCTGTTCAAAACCTTTGTCATGCTGATTTTTGACAAAGTTGAAAGTGGCTGACAAATTACATTTGATTTAAAAATAAATAAATAAATAATTAAAACAAATAAATAAATAAATAACTCACAATTGATCCAAAAACTTCAGCTAAATAATAGACAACTTAAGTTCAATATTTAAAGAAGCTGATATATTTTTGCTGCACTCTAACAAGACTGAGTCAGGTCCTCTGGACAGATTATTCTATGTTTAAATATTTTGCCTGAGAATCTTCACCAGCATTTTGCATTTTATCCAAAACACTTCTTCAGTCTGACAAGCTATAAAACTCACCAGCAAACTGTTTATCCACTATGAGAAGGTGCTGAAGACTGAGTTTGTTGTAGCTTCTCAGACTGTCCAGAGGACCTGACTCAACCTGGTTAGTTTCATCTATCTGCATTAAGCATCCATCAGGACATTTTTGTAGTTGCATTTCTATCAAACACCACCAGTTTGTAATGTTTCTGTGGAAAAGTGCCTTTCTTTCTTGGTGTGCCTGAAAGGCTTGAGGCAGAATCTTTCATCGAGCAAACACTAAGGAGTGGGATATCATTGAGTTTTTCTTTTCACTTGTGTGCGACCTGCAGAACGTCATTCTTCTCATGGGTAGAGCCTGCTGTAGTTTACGCCAGCTGAAACGCACACCAAACAACAGCTGGGAATCGCTGGGAATCAGGAGTGAGCTCATCAATGTTTAAGACCAAACTGGTGTTGTGTGACAAGAGAATAGTAATCATGGAAGGCATGCCTGCACATTTACTGAAATGCAAACAGATTAAAAAACAAACTTGTGCAATACAGTTGTCATCATAAATTACAGCTCTAATATTTCATAATAGGTAAATGTGACTTTACAATTTTCCTGTTTTTAATCAAGGAAATAAAAAAAAATATGGGACAAAAGGTGTTGTCTGAAAATTTATACACACAGTTCTCTGAAATATCGCCGTTGAATAAAAATTCAGTGAAAACTATATAAAAGCTTAAATCATAACCTATTATTTCAAAACAACTTGCCATTTTGTAAACTAAGAGGCTAAGGCAGCCTCTGTGTTCACCTTATTTAGTTATTCAGTGTGCTAAAACTAATGATTAAAGTTCATCCAGAAAGTTTTTGACTTGGACTGCTCAACTCAACTTGCAATTGGGAAAAAAAAAAGGTTTTTAGTAATTACTTATCTTCATGCCAAATGCAATAAACAGGAGTAAATCAACAAATTTGACAATATTTAGTGTGATCTCATTGCCACTAAAACGGTTCCAACATGTCTTTGGAAACTAAAATTTTAGGTAGGCTTTGTGGAGGCAGACCTTAAGAGACCACCTGCATGACACACTTTGGTTTGTTGCTGGTTTTTAATCAAACAAAGTCCATCAGTCTATGTGAATGCATGAATGTGCAGAGCATGAATTGTGTACATGTTAAAGGTGCTGAGGCTCTGCATGTATCAGTTTAGTCAAAGCTAAAGTTTACTTAACTTCCAGTGGACTGATGCTTGCAGCCTCAGCACCATTTGACAAACACACACATGCTTGGTTATGTTATAAAATAGGTGGGCACAGGTGCAGAACTGGTATGACAAGTTGGTGGGATGGATATTGTTGGGCACTTCCATGCAGGACACAAACTAAAAACCCTATAATTTTTTTTTTTTGCTTTTCCCACTTTATGAAATCAGTAATATCTTGGGATGCAGAACAAAACATCCAGAATAACTTTAGCTGTTGTTTTCAGCTCCACAGCTGAATGTTTGGCTAGTGAGCTAGTAGCTGCTATATTGCTGAAGGGGACTGAACCAAATCAAAGCATTTGAGGGGGGGGGGGGGGGGGGGAGAAAGTGTAATTTATTTTAAAATTTAATTTTTTTTGTT
>JAVCKU010000013.1:24441424-24453643 GCA_032273985.1 Hypsolebias coamazonicus
CCCTGTCCACCAGAGTCCCTGTCCACCAGAGTCCCTGTCCACTAGTGTCCCTGTCCACCAGAGTCCCTGTCCACCAGAGTCCCTGTCCACTAGTGTCCCTGTCCACCAGAGTCCCTGTCCACCAGAGTCCCTGTCCACTAGTGTCCCTGTCCACCAGAGTCCCTGTCCACCAGAGTCCCTGTCCACTAGTGTCCCTGTCCACCAGAGTCCCTGTCCACCAGTGTCCTTGTCCACCATTGTCCCCCCTCTCCACCCAAGTCTTTGTCCAGCTGAGACTACTGTCTGTCTACCAGTATCCTTGTCTACTCGTCCCAGTCCACTGGAGGCCTTGTCCAACAGTGTCTCTGTCCAACACTGTCCTTGTCCACTACAGTCCCTGTCCACAGTGAAGACAGTTCTCCACTATCATGGACTGAAATGACCAAGAAGGAAGCTCCAAAACCTCCAGGCTGGACTGAAACCTGCAGCTGTCCACATGGACAAGACAAATGTCCACCTGAGAACACTGAGCCAACTGTCAGGTGGTGGGACACCATGCTGTGACACATGGTGAGGAGGACTACCTCCACAGTCTTCTCTTCAAACCAAAAGACCGTGGAAACTTGGACACAGTTGGGTCCAACAGGACCAAGATCCCAAACACCAGAACCGGTCTGAATAAATCCGCTTCAGGAACGGTTTTCCCACAACTCCCACATCTAACTGGCTGAACAGCTGAAAACCAGTAAACCAGCTGGACTCTACAGGTTCTGCCGAGAAGAATGAAGCTGGTCCAGTATCAGCCAGAACCTTGTTGATGGAGCCAGGAAGGTCTTCAGAGGACCTGGGGTCCAGGTGAGACTCACTAATCAACTAGTGATGAATTTGGTCCACGTCTTCTTGACCAAAGACCAGACGTCTGCCGGTCAAACCGTGTCCTGCTGCGGACCAGAAGAAGACGGACTCACCGGGCCTCGGACAGTTTCTGCCTCAGAGTCTGGATCGAGGACTCCAGCTGCTGGACTTCAGCCACGAGGCCGCGCTGCACCTGAAACCAAACAAGAAGAACGTTCAGCGTTCCTGCCGTGGCTCTGACGGCTGCTGGAACCCCGCGCTCCTCAGAGACCTCGTCCCGGCACAGGTCCACACCGGGCCGGCGGGTCCTGGTCTCCAAGCGCGTGTGGGCCAGCTTCAGGGAGGCCGCCTTGGCCTGCAGGTCCGAGTCCAGGCCCCGGATGTCGCCCTCCATCTCTGACATCTCATCTTCAGTCTGCAGGAACACACAGGAGTCAGGGGAGGAGTTAAAACCAGACCTCAGAGGTTCTGGTTCTGATCCGGACCGTTTGGACCTGCCACTGCAGCTGGTCTCGGGCCTGCTCCTCGACGTGGATCCGCTTCCGGAGAGCGAAGTCTGTGGCTCGGCGTTGGGCCTCCAGCTCGTTCTGGATCTACAAGAAATCAAATCTGTGACATTTAGTGGGAACGACGTCAGCTGAAGGACGTCAGCTGAAGGACGTCAGCTGAAGGACGTCAGCTGAAGGCTGCTGAAAATCAGCCGAAACGAGTGGAAAAGGCTGCATGGAGCAGAAACAGGCAGAGAGGCTGAACAGATTACAAAGAGCTGAAAGGAGCTGAAAAAAATTGAAATGAGCTGAAATGAGCTGAAAATGCTGAAATGAGCTTAAATGAGCTGAAAAAAGCAGAGATTAGCTGAAAAAAGCTGAAAGGAGCTGAAAAAAGCTAAAAGGAGCTGAAATGAGCTGAAATAAGCTGAAGGAAAACATAAAAGTTGAAATTATTAGAAAGAATCACAAAAGGCAAATAAAAGGGGGGAAGCAAAAGAAAAGCTAAAATTGGCTGAAAAACACAGAAAAGTAGCTGAAATAACAAACAAATGGAGAAGAAAGAAGCTGAAAATAGCTGAAGCAGAACGACAGCTGAAATGAGCAGCAAAAGCTCCTGATCCGACCCGGTTCTAAGGTTCTGGAGTCGAACCGTACGGTTCATCCTGTAACTTTTGACAGATTGTACAACTTCAGACATTTAAGCTCTTTTTGGACTTTGGCTCGGTCTCATGAATCAGCTGCCGAGGCAAAGGTTCAGTTTGGACCTTCAGCTGTTTGTCTGCTGGTTCTGTGACGGGCCGGTTCTGTCAGCAGACCTGGGTCCACGTCTCGCTCACCTGAGCTCTGCTGAGACTCGTGTCCTCTCGGAGCTGCTGGGACGCCTGCATGGCCTCGTGGGCTCGGGTCACGTTGACCCGGCTGAACTGGGCCCAGTCCTGGGGGGTGGAGGACCTGCTCGACCACAGCACCACGTTAACGGGTCACTGAGTCGGGCCCAAGCAGAACTTCTGAACGTGGAAGAAGCTTACCCTGATGGGATCCGGGTTGGGTTGGGCTTCAGCGAGATGTGGGGAGACTTGGTGGTGAGCGACAGGCAGGACATGTCGATGTCCACAGCCTCCATCTTGTTCTGGAGGTCAGAGGTCAGCTGGTGCCGGACCTCCTGCAGAACGCTTGGTGAGCAGAACCGGGACACGGTCAGACGCCTGATCGGGTCGACAGGACGTCAGAACCCCGGCGGGTCACTCACCACAGCTGCTCAAAAGCCCCATCGATGTGCTGCTGCAGGCGTTGCTGCAACCCCACGATAAGCTCCGCCTCCTTCTTCAGCTGCTCGTCCACGGGGTCCAGAACCAGCTCGTACCCGCGCCGGCCCTCCCTCAGCGCCAGGCACTCAGTGCTGACCTCCAGAGGGACGGCGGTGGCGGCCAGAGCCAGCTCGGTCTGCTCTTTGGACTGGACAGAACAGACGGGTCAGAGACAACACGGTTCTGGAGCACGGACCGGCACACGGCTCCATCAACTCACCCGGGTCAGAACCTCCAGCTCCTCGTCCACTTTCTGCGCGCAGGCGTCCAGCACGTCCCTCCACCGAGACACGTCCCACACCCGGCCGCTGAGCCTGCGGGACGTTTCGCTCTCATCCCACGCCGTCTGCGCCGAAGACAAACAAACAAACACAACGTTCACAACAACAACAAACAAACACAAAGTTCACAACAACAACAAACAAACAAACACAAAGTTCACAACAACAAATAACACAAAGTTCACAACAACAACAAACAAACACAAAGTTCACAACAACAAAAAAAACACAAAGTTCACAACAACAACAACAAACAAACAAACACAAAGTTCACAACAACAACAAACAAACACAAAGTTCACAACAACAAATAACACAAAGTTCACAACAACAAAATAACACAAAGTTCACAACAACAAAATAACAAAGTTCACAACAACAACAAACAAACACAAAGTTCACAAAAACAACAACAACAAACAAACACAAAGTTCACAACAACAAAATAACACAAAGTTCACAACAACAACAAACAAACACAAAGTTCACAACAACAAACAAACACAAAGTTCACAACAACAACAAACAAACAAAGTTCACAACAACAACAAACAAACAAAGTTCACAACAACAACAACAAACACAAAGTTCACAACAACAACAAACAACACAAAGTTCACAACAACAACAAACAAACACAAAGTTCACAACAACAACAAACAAACACTAAGTTCACAACAACAACAACAACAACAAACAAACAAACACAAAGTTCACAACAACAAAATAACACAAAGTTCACAACAACAACAAACAAACAAACACAAAGTTCACAACAACAAACAAACACAAAGTTCACAACAACAACAAACAAACACAAAGTTCACAACAACAAACAAACAAACACAAAGTTCACAACAACAACAAACAAACAAACACAAAGTTCACCTCAACAAAATAACACAAAGTTCACAACAACAACAAACAAACACAAAGTTCACAACAACAAACAAACAAACACAAGTTCACAACAACAACAAACAAACACAAAGTTCACAACAACAACAAACAAACAAACAAACACAAAGTTCACAAAAACAAACACAAAATTCACAACAACAACAAACACAAAGTTCACAACAACAACAAACAAGTTCACAACAACAACAAACAAAGTTCACAACAACAACAAACAAACACAAAGTTCACAACAACAAACACAAAAATCACAACAACAACAAACCCAAAGTTCACAACAACAACAAACAACACAATGTTCACAACAACAAACAAACAACGTTCACAACAACAACAACAACAACAACAAAAACACAAAGTTCACAACAACAAACACAAAGTTCACAACAACAAACACAAAGTTCACAACAACAAACACAACCCAAAGTTCACAACAACAACAACAAACAAAACACAACACAAAACACAAAGTGTTCACAACAAACAATAACAAAAGATACATCACTTTAATTTTTTTATTCAGACCTTTAACCTTCCAGACTGACCAATTTTACATTTTAAGAATAAAGTATACAGTAAATATTGTTGTTATTTACAGATAAACAAACCAGATCAGGTTTATCTGTTCGTCCAGGAATCAGAAGCTAAAGTTTTATTTGCTAACGGAGACAAGCAGCCGTCGTCCTGACTGAACAGGAAGTCATCTGAAGTCACCTGACAGGAACAGGAAGTCACCTAATATGAACAGGAAGTCACCTGACAGGAACAGGAAGTCACCTAATATGAACAGGAAGTCATATGACATGAAGAGGAAGTCACCTGACAGTTGGTCTCGTTGCGGAGCGACCTTCCTTCCTGTCGGGTCACCGTGGAGACATGCCGCTCGTGTGCAGCGGTGGTGGACAGCTGGTGGTTGTTGCTGCTCCACTCGGAGACGCTGTGGCGAAGGCCAGGCTTCACGGGGAGGGCCGACATCCTGCTGCAGCACAAAAACTGGAATTATGGGTAATCACAACCTGTCAGGTAGTCTAATAACCGCGTACGTCACATGGTTGTTTGTCATGCTTTTGTCTTGTTTAGCACAGTTAGCATGTTTGTTAAAAATACGTACCCTTCAGGAACAGAAGACTTACTTCCTGTAAGCTGATCTTGTGATGAAATATTTGTTAGTCCAAATAATGAAAATAAAATGTTACGTTTGCTTTTTTGAGTTTTAGGTTCCGTACGTCTACTTCTAAAAATACAAACAATGACTTACGAGGCAAAAACAACAAGAAAAATGTTTGGCTATCTTTATTTAAATGTTTCACATTTAACACGTCAGTAAAAATGCAGGTATTCATCAGCTTATTTTAAATTAGTTTTCTTTCCAGTTAAGGACATGGAGGCCACGTGGATTGTCCAAGGACCACTTTTGGCCCTCGGGCCACATGTTGCCCATACACACTACATAGATATAGATTATATAGATACTGCATTTATACAATTGTCAACAAGTAAATGAAGCTGTTGTTATAGAAAAAGTCACAAATATATTCAGATTTCTGGTTAAATAACGTAGTTTTTCTTTAACTGTTAACTTCAATCGGCTCTTTTGATCTTTAACTCCAGCCGTAAAGTTTCTGTTTGAAGTTTCTCGGTTTTATTGTTCGTATCTGGCATGAATCATCTAAAAAAAACTCGTTAATTTTACTTTATTTATTTATTTATTTAGTTTAACTCACCGGAGTTCCAGAAAGTTCCGTTCGGCGCGCGAGCTGTTGCTGCGGCTCCCGGTTTCTATGGCGACGGCTGAGAGGGGGCCGTCTCTATGGCAACGAGCCGACACACGCACACGTGCCGGCTGGCGCTAACAAAACCGTTGCTAAATAATTAAAAACAAGGAGCAAATGTTAAATGTTATTAAAACTGCACGGTCGGACAAACTCTGGGCCTGATTCGAACCGGAACCGGTTCCAGAACTTCACACACGAGCGCAGACTAGTTAGCAGCGAGTTAGCAAGTTAGCGGCTGCTAGCTTACGGCGAGTGATGCAGCCCAGACTAAACAGGAAGTTGAGCTCCTTTTTTTTTTTTGTTTTAAACAATCTTTATTTTCAATTTCACAAAGGAAGTTGAGCTCCTGCTCTCACCTCCAACGGTTTTAACCACAGAATGTGACGTCATCGGGTCCTCCTCCACCCACTCTGCTGCAGGGCTGAAGGTGACCTCCATCAACCTCCACTGCCTAAGCTCACGTCTCCCAGGACGTCAACTCTGCAGCACATGGAGGAGTTCACAGGCCAGAAGATCTCACACAGCTGTTTTACACTTGTTTCTGTCTTCCTGTCTTAGTGAGAGTGCTGGAGCAACAAACAGGTGTGTGGTTACCATGACGACCGGCAGCAGGTTTATTCAACAAAACATCTGCATTTATATTGCAACATCACAGTTCCTGAGAACACTTGTTCTGTTTATTGCTGCCAGATTAATATTTGTAACTTCCCCCTGGTCAGCGTTTCCTCCACCTGCTGTTTGTCACTATGTTGAGGACTCTCAGCTACTACCACCCCACATTCAACTCCGTATCAGTAAGGTTAGAGGCATTTGTTTTTTGTGTCCATCAGCATGTTCATTTGCTTTACTTATGATAAAGAACTAAATAAACCCGGTTCTGAAAACAGCTGTAGAATCAAGTGTTTTGAGAGCAGGTTCATTTTGGCTCCTACAGCCTCGAACCTCGACACTCGGTGACAAACGTCCATGTTTGGTTTGATGCGATGCTTAACATACACGCTACATTGTAGAGTGTATGTTAAGCATTAGTAGCCAAACGTTACTTTATACATGAATGTTTCTGTTAATTTATTATTTTGTATATATGAAGGTTTCTGTTCAATGCCCTGAGATGAATTTTTTGTGGCTTGGCTTTTTAGAAATAAACTGAATCTTAAATATTTTTACTCATGACAGTTTAGGTCAAAATACTATCATTTTAAAACCACAGTACTTTAGTTCATAATTTCTTATCTGGCAACCTGACTGACATGGAAACTACAGCATTTTTCATGTAAACCTGCTTATTTTTTGTTTATTACCCCAATAAAGATTCAAAAAACACTAGGTCGTTCTCGTGTAAACGGGGCCTTATAGTAGGTAGATCACTTTGACTTGGTCATTTCAAAAGTAGCTCGCATACTGAAAAAGTTTGGGCACCCCTGGTCTAAAGAGAATAAAACATGGACTTGTCTCATTTGTCTGTGTCCGTGTGATGGACTGGAGACCTGTCCTCAAGTCCATCACAACTTGGACCTTGCCTCTCACACAGCGACTGCTGGTACCAGCGACTCAGAAAAGAAGCAGGTAATAAATATTGATGGATGGACTTTTTTTTAATGTGTGTGTTTTGCTCTGGATGCCCCTCCTGACCCAACCCTCATCATTAACTTGGGCTTGTAACCGGTACAAGAGATCCATTGGTATATGGTCCCTAGCTGGTATGAATAAACACATTTTCTAAATAACTGCTTTACATTTCAGAAATGGTTTTTGACAATAAATAACTTTTTTTGAGCACATACACTCTAAATTACATCTGGAGCTATACCCAACCTATGAATAACTTCTGAAAAATTTGGAGTGCTTAAAGTTGCACTATGAAACAAGCAACACTAATATTAAGTGTAACTGTATAAGCTCCACATGTTTTCAGATCAACATTATAAATACTCAAAGGACTGTAGTAAGTTCAGTGTTCTGGTTGTTGTGATGGAAGTCTGCTGTCTTTGTAATAAACTGAACCAATCAAAGCCATGGGATATTATTTTGTAGTTTAACTGGTGCAACAAAAAACCTTGTTGAAAAAAATTACAATACATTTGTGTTGAGTTGCAAAACCAGGTTCGGTTCCTCATCTGTGTTTACATTGTTTTTGAAACTCTTTCTTAAAAACACAACTTTAATCTCAACTATAACCTGAAAACTGCAAAATAACAACTTAAGAATCTTGCTTCTTTCATCCTGAGTGACCCTAACACACTGCTGTAATAATAACCTGGTTCAGCTCAGTAATTATTTTTATTTTTCAGCAGAAGCGGTTTGTTGTTGCGCTGACACCTGCACTGCATTAATTAGCACTGAATGAGCAAAAGGTCAAATAAAGTCATGTTGTGTAAAGCCTGACTGGCTGTAAATTGGTACTTTTCTGTGTATGTGAGTGCATTATTTTTACTGGTGGTGCGGAGCAGGGAGCATTGGGTCACAAAAAAATTACCAATTAAGTTAAAACTTTTGAATTGTTTGTTTATGTTTAAGGTGAAATCCGAGCTTCCTTAAAACCCCATTTTGAAAGAGAAGTTAAACTTCTCTTTCAAATCACATTTTATTGTGCTTGTAGCCACATCATAACCACCTCACCAGCTCAGCTCTGTAATACTGACAGAGGATGACAGATTGATGAAGCTGTGCGAAGCATCCAGAACTTGGTTCTGGCGACAGTGATGGGTCGATCTGTCCAAACACATCGTCTCGTCCGTCCTTGATCCACAGGTGTATTTATGAAACAAAGACCAGATTTAACTCTCCGACTGTTTGACACTGTTCCTCTGCCTGCAAACACTCCACGGTGTTTACACATGAAGACAACAGGCGGCCTTGCACGGCTGAACTGGTCCAGTGCTGGTATCAGGTTGCACGGTGATGCATTATGAGTGTCCTCATTCACACTGTGTGTGGGTTTTGCAAGGCCACAAAACATGGAGCAATTTGAAAAATCAATAGGAGCTGTCACTTTTATGTATCAGTAGAAATAGAAAATATTCTGCAACACAAACTAAAACATAGTTTCACTGTGCAAATTGGGCAAACAGCCTAAACTTCTAGAAAATGTGTTATCTTGGTTTTAATAACACAGAAGCTCGTACATTTTTGAAGTTCTCTGAAAACAGAATGAGCTTGATTCATTGCATCCAACGATTGGTGAGAAGAGGTCGGTCCTCTGTGACGGAAGCTGCAGTGTTTCTCCCAGGAATGATATACTGTTCTACATTCACACGGCTGATGCATTTTTTATTTTCAAAACCAGAGGGGCTTTCTCACCTTCAATTTTAAAAGTGTTTACTCAGCAGCAGTCCAGAGAGCTGATGAAATAAGTTAGGGCAGCTGAATTAAAAATGATTCTTCAGTGAAGAATTTGTCCCCCTAAAGAGTTCCTCTGGGCGGCTCGTTTCTGCTCCTTTTGTGATTGGGAAAAAAAATAAGAGTTCCTGTCTCACTTTAAGAAGTGCCTCAGAGCAGTCACTCTTTGTCTAATACAGTATTCTATCTCCACATTCATATTGTATAGGTTTCTGTCATATTTCCGTTTTTTAATTTTTATTTATTTTTTTATCTTAACAAATAATATTTTTAATTGGGTTTGCACCTTACAGAAGCTAACCTAATCTGTATGACATGTGTGATCCATTGCTGCATTGTTGGGGTGGAGGGAGGTGGGTCATAATTGTGTTGAAAAACCCTCCGGAGTAAGATAAAAGTTAAGTGGTATTTTTCTTGCAAGTGGTATTTACAGGAAGCACTAGGAAGATCTGGAAAGGAGGGAAATATGCAAGTATAGCTTTTGGGTATGCCAGCTGGACTCTGCTGCTGTATAAAAGTCTGCAGAAGTCTCTATTTGATTCTGATTATCTGACATTGTTCTTATGCATGTGCATTTATGTATGTGACCTGTCTTGATTGCAGTCCTTGCAAGTAATATGCAGGTTATAGACCTCCTGCCATGCCTGTGTGGTTATTTTGAAGAAACAACATTAGTGAGAGCAAATTTCTCCAACAAAAGCCTTCTTCTCCTTCATCATCATTCGGCTTTCCCCACTTCAGGGGCCGCAACAGTCAGTCATTGTCCTCCATCTCACTCTGTCCTCTGCATCCTCTGTCCTCACTCCAACTACCACCATGTCCTCTCTAACTGCATCCATAAATCTCCTCTGTCTTTTTCCTGGCAGCTGCATTTCTAACATCCTTCTACCAGTATACCCACTGTCACTTCTCTGGACATGTCCAAACCATCTCAGTTTGGTCCCTCTAACTTCATCTCCCAGTTGTTCAACCTGTATTGTACTTCTGCTAATCTCATTCTTCATCTTATCCATCCTTTTCACTCCTATGGAGAACCTCAACATCTTCATTTCTGCTACTCCCAGGTCTTTCTCCTGTCTGTTTGACAATGCCACTGTCTCCAGACCATACATCATGGCTGATCTCAACACTGTCGTATAAACTTTTCTATACTGGCTTCATGAAATCCCTGTTTACAACCATCTGCTTTCTGAACAAAAGACAGCGATCGTCGCTATGGAGACCATTCGAGACCCAAATCGTTGCCATTTACTTTTAGGCTCTTTAAAATAGCTTGATTTAGCAGGTATTGTCATTGACTGTACAGCGTATCATACATGTTGTAAAGTTTTCTCTCACTGTGTGTGTTCCAATTGTTCAAACCTCTTTACTTTTTGTCACAGAATCGTTCAGAAGTGACTGAAATCTAATTGGTGTTTGAGGTTGTGTCAACACTGACTTTTGGCTACAATTTCTAAATCACAAACAACTGAGCTTTCTGCACAAACACGGCTGGAATTTGTGATTCAAAAATAGAGACTTTGTTGTGTGAATTAGAAACTTGTACAATTTATATGTTTTAGCTGATTCATGGGATGGTGTTCTGTAAATCGTTGATGCAAAACATCATCAAAACACCAACTATGCTGAAAACACACCTTCATTTTCAGTTTAGTCTCTTGTTCTCTTCTGTTCTGCACTATTGATGTGAAGCTGTGTAAAATATTTTTGATTAAATTTCAATTTTCCCCATTTGCCTCTCTCTTGTAATTATTTAAAAGAAATACTGTAGTAAAGACAGTCGTTGAACTTTGCTAAAGTTGGAAATTATGATTCTAGCTCTTGAAGGAAAATAAAGATTGTATAAACGTGATGAATAAACAATTCAAATAGCTTATAGGTCAGCCGTTGCAGAGCGAAGAGGAAGAATTGGAAATACCCTTTGTTCATCCTTCTCTCCTTCCATTTACAAAACGTAAAACCCTTTCTTTAGACATTGAGGCTGGAAAGTCAGTGGATCATTGATTTTGTTGCTTTATTACAGAACCTGCTGAAAAATTCAGGCATTTTCTCTTTTTGTCGAGTCTTATTCAGAATGACTAGCAGCAAAGAAAACAAGCCAGAGAGGCAGACACAGAGGACGCTGTCATTTCTGAAACCATTCTTCTGAAAAGCTTCTTACCTCAGCAGGCAGTTTTTTTAGATGATTTTCTGAAAGGCTGATTCAGAAGAAAGACGTCTCAGCTAGCATTATCTGTCTGACTCTACTGTGCTATTACCCAGCTCTTAAAGGAAAAACTTCTCCTCTGTTAATGGATAACATCACTCATGTTTGAGGATCTCATTAAAGCCACTTGTGGATATTTTGTAGATCCTCTATAGAGATGCAGTCTAATCATGGCCAATAAAAGAGAGGATATGTATCAGTCTGATTGTTTTCATTCAAAAATAAGCTAATTACAGTATTTTTTAATAGAAGCTCAGCTGAAGCAACAGTCTGCCCAATTTTCCATGCTGGGTTCTCAAACACATGTTATGAAGCATAAAGTTGTTTTGGAGTGTAACCGAGACCCTCCTCTCATGTTTGCATATCTGCCTTTCATGTCTCTTGAGTTACGCCGCTGCAGAAAATTACATCTCATTGCCTCTTTAAAAATCAGAAACCAGCAATGCCAGGTGGCAACAGATTTATCTGTCAAGTTCATACTTTTCATGATATGAAGGCAGCAACTTTGAAATATCACATTCACTTCACATGCATGTCCTAATATCACAGCTGATGTAGCAGTGACCTGGCAATAATGTTTTACTGCCTTATGCTTCACTGTGCAAACAGTACCTGTTGCATACTGCAGCTGCTGATGTGACAGATTTACCTCAAAATTTTTCATGGTCATTCTTTTGCGTGCTTGATGTCAGCGCAATACACAGGCATCACTGGTTGTCATGTTCTGTGGTTGCTCTTATTCTGGATAAAGCAATAATCTGCCAGCAGTGTCAAGCAGGACTCACACAACTTCCTTCAGTCCTTCACAATAAGAGTTTTCAACATGCACAGTGGGTGTTGCTTTTAAAAGACTCTAAACACCAAAAACTAATAAAACAATAGTATTACTATTGTTATTTACCAGGGAAAATGCAGCAAACAATATTTCTTATTATCGTAACATTTCAAAACAGATGCAGTGTGTGAGGCTAAAAGCTAATAATTTCCACAACAACCATCTGGTGAGCCTCTCATTTATACTCACCTGTGAATGTGACTGAAAAAAAAAACAAACCAACAAAAACAGCG
>JAVCKU010000013.1:24499981-24514728 GCA_032273985.1 Hypsolebias coamazonicus
TATATATATATGTATGTTTGTATAAAAATCTTTATTTTAAAATGTATGATTAGGTAGAATTCCCTTCAAACTTAAAATGCTTGTTACAGAGTCTTTGAGAAAAGAAACCAAAATAAACAACAACAAAAATAAAGCCGTTTAAAGAGTAGTTAGATATTTTAGGATTCAGGTTGATTTCTTGTGTTTTCCTGGTGTAAGTTAGATCAGTAGCTGGCTTGTTTCACTCAAACAGGTCTGAAAACAAAAGAAAGCAGGAAGTCTGCCTCTCTTCGAGGGCTAAAAACTGCTTTGCCTGGGTGTCACAAAATATTTCCTCACAGTTCATTAAAAGGTAGTGCATGGAGGGTTGTGCATCCTGTTTATATACTCAGATTTTGATGTTATCACAGATAATTACAAAATCGGGAAGGTAAACGTTTCATTTGTACTATGGAAGACTACTGATCTTTCATATCTGCATCTGCAGAAAAGAATCCCTCGACAACAACAACAAAAAATCAGCTTACCATATATTTTGGACTATAAGGCATATTAAGTGAAACTAAGCATTTTGACAGATTTTTGAACTCCGTGTACAAGATTAAATCGGTTTGAGGTCGGTAAGTACAACCAGAATTAATACATAAGGCGCACCGGATTATAAGGCTCACTGTTGATTTGAGAAAATTAAAGGATTTTAAGTGTGCCTTAAAGTCCGAAAAATACGGTACTTTGTGTTGTAATGACATTTAAACTTAAAGGATTTTGTGGAGGAGGGAGTCAGAGCAAATAATCTGACCACCGATCAGCAGAGTGTTTGAAATCAAAGTGTTCCCCTCTAAAACAACTCCAGCCTCATTATGATTTGTCAAAGGGCTGTGATTCCAAGGAGCCAAAGTGCAAACTCAAACAACGGGAGACTCAAACTGAGAGAATTTAAAAAACAAAGGAAAAACTGACATGGTAATTAATGAAAGAAGCTTATCACGCTCACATGAAGGTAAAAAAAAATTTGAACAAAGATTCAAGCTGAATAGACTGAACAGACTAAAGAACCATACAAGTCTACAGAAATAAAATTCTGATGCAAACGTGACAAATCCAACAAAACATTCTCTTTATTGTTTAAGTTTGGAGGTGTTCAGATGGCAGAAATAAATCTGAGCTATCACTTTAGAGTTTGGTTATTCATAGTTTGGGGGGGAGTTGGGAGTTATTGTTAAATAAGCTATCTTTGTTTTTGTGTATGAGAATAAAATTTGTGTTACTGTGGTTTTACAAGAATAAAAAAGGTTGTTTAAATTTGAAGGGAAAATCAGAAGAGCTCCACTTTTAACTTGAATGTTATTCCAGCCCAGGACTGCAGAGTGACACACAGAAACACACAAAAAAAAAAGGTGATGTGAAAGTAACGCAAGCTTTTAGTGTAGTTAATGTAGTGGGTTCTTTTCCTTTAATTCAAAAAGAATAAAAATTCCAAGTTAATATTTAATACTTTCAATGAAGTCTGAAATAAAAGTCACCTTTGCTCATAGCAGATCAAATTATCTCGTTTCTATCCTCCTTTGCTTACGTTAGTCTCCTTTTTTTTAAAAGTTTGAAAATAACCCACAATCCTTCTCAGACCCTACAGGAAGTCTCCATCATGGTTTTGATAGAAAGCTGTATTTTCTGATCCTCCACTCAGTAGTGCCCCCTAGCAGGGATGATCATTGCAGACACGAGTCTCCTTCCGGTCCTTGCAGCTGCCCTTTGACCTTTTCCTGGCGGTCCTGATGCGCTCCTGTAAGCCCACCCCGCAGGGTTTACTGCAGTCTGTCCAGGTGCTCCACGGCTGCATGCGGCAGCTTCCTGCACCTGAACAAACGGGCGACAGCAGAGAGGGCTGCAGTTAACTGATCATGTCTCCAGCTTCAAAACAGACACAAAAGCCCATTTACTGTATGTATTTTTGTCTGTATCTGTGTGTGCATTTAGCAAAATATCTCATAATACACATTTTAATGAAACTTTCAGAAACTAATCCCTGGGTTCACATCAATAACTGATGAACTTTTGGAGTTAACCTAATTCATAATGGCCGCCAAGGCAGCAGAGAGATCTTTGCCAACACACATTGAACTCCAAGCTAATTTTACAGAGATGGGGCTCCAATTTGGTGTGGTAGCAGCTGAAACTGGTCCCAGACACACCATCTGAGAGCTAACAGATCCCACAAAATATCACAATACAGTAGTTCCTCGCTACTTCGCGGTTCAACTGTCGCAGACTCGCTCTATCGTAGTTTGTGAACGTGCATTACAAAAAATGATTTTAAAAATTGTCCAGGATACATGATTGTCAACTTTAATAATACTCACTGGTACTGGATACAGTACTGTACAGTAACAAGTTAATGAAAAAAATGCAATACTTTGGACAGGTACTGTCAAGCCTCCACTGTGTTCCTGCTCATAATGACCTCATCTCCCAGAAGGCAACAGGGCCCCACCTAGAGGTAAAGTTTTTATTTGATCGGCACCCAGTGGATGCAGAGAAGCTGCACTGAGTCGGAGCAGAACCGGAGCAGAACCAGACCTCCAGACCCATCTGTGAATCTTGAGAGCTGGTAGCCGGCCCACGAGGACTTCCAAATGGGGATGTGCCGCCAAAGGTCTTGGGCTGTTTCTGGAGCCAATCAGGACGTTTTTCCATCCAGACTTGGACGCAGTCGACCAACTATGGTCCTGCGTCCGCCAACCAAAAGTCTGCCCCCAGGATGCGCTTTGGTGCTCAAGAGCTGCACTGAACTGGACCAGAGCTGGACCCCCCAGACTCAGAGGTGAACCCGAGAGCTCCTAGCCAGCCCACGACAACTTCCGAGCAGGGACACGTTCCGGCACTACATCTGACTTTTCCAGTAACTTTTTTTCGTCTCTTTCAACCGGCCCACATGGACCTCCGAGCGGAGACGTGCCGGTAAATAAAATTTAGTAGCTACTTATAAGTATGTTGTTAAAATTAGTAAGTTTAAGAGTTTAGAACATTGATTGTGGACTTTGTCGTTGCAGGTTACGTCTGCAGAAACGAACAGTGTTGGACCAGTACAGTTGGACCAAAACCAAGAGCCGCTCCTGGTCTGCAGAACCTGGTAAGTAAAATAAAGTAGCTACATGAAAAGTACTGTACATATGTTGTTAAAATAACAGATGTTTAAGAGTTTAGAACATTTCAAGAGTGTGGGAAGGGTTTGTAAAGCCTTAAAATATATTTAACACTGAAATAAATATAACGTTGCTACTTTGTGGAATTTCACTGGGTTTGGAACCGAACGTCCGCGATAAACAAGGGACTACTGTACTGCACAAGACTGCACATATTGCAGAGCTGTAACTCAGTTATTCCTCAAAATAGGATAATACTGTAGTCTAAATCAGCGTTTTTCAAAGTGGGGGCCGCGGCCCCCTGGGAGGCCGCCAGGGGGCCCCAGAAAGCTGAAGAGAAGAAGATTTTAGGCAAAAAATACAAAATAGTAATAATAATAATAATTAAAAAAATGCCCACTAGGGCAATCTGTATCTGTCATTTCCAGATAAACACACTTGAGAGAGAAGTCAGATTTCTTTTGTTTTGTTCTTCTGCTCAACAGGTTATTGAAAAGTGTTTTTTTTTTTCAGTGTGAACAAAACACAGTGTTTAAAACATGTTAGTTAATAACATTTTTATGCTTAAAAGCTGTAATAATTAATTGAATATAGTGAATAAAAGTTAAAACATTCTAAAAGTTGATGTTTCTTTACATATTTTGTAGCATTGTTTTTGTGGCCTTGGCCAGAAGCTAATGAATAATAATGCTGTTTGTGTGGGTCATGGCATGGAAAAGTTTGGGAACCTCTGCTCTAAATCACTATGAAGAAAGACAGCGGGTGATAGGCGTTCCTTTAAAGAATATTACAAATTCAACTTGAAGAAATGACAAATATCAAGTTTATACTGTACCTAAATTATATTTTATTGTACTTTAAGAATTAATTTGGTGTAAATATGTGCAACATGAAAAACTGAAGTGAATGCATGTATTTATTTATTTATGTATTCATGCAACTTAAAATAGATTTGACCAACTCAGCTTTATGCCCACTACCTGTTCACCTGCTCAGACTGATTCGCTCACTTGAGTTTTGGATCTATTTTGCATATATTAAGGCAGCACTTGTAAAATGTTAATTTATTTCAACATTTCAGAAATGGTTTGTGTTCACTGTGTCTTTATGTTTTCAATCTTTACGAGTTTTGATAAATTGGTGAACATTTCTTCTTAATTTTCAATCTGTGTAACTGAGCTATTATTAAAATCAGCTTTACTCCAACCAGCTCGGCTGTTTTCTTTCCTCCAGCACATTTCCTCCTCTTACCTCCACCTCCTCCTCCTTTCGTACGACACTTCCTGATTTTGCATTTCTTCCTCTGGATGGTCTCGGGACATGAGCTGCCTCCAAACTGCGGCTCCAGTTTGATCATACGGGTGCGGATGGTGTGTCCTTTTCCGCAGGACTTGTTGCACTCTGACCACTCCGACCACTCCGACATCATGCAGTCAATTGCTGGAAGGAGGAATAAGAGAAAGAAGAGATCTAAAAAAAAAAGCAGCTCCTTGCACCAAAACTGATCATCTTTGGATTTTTCAAAGACATATGAAAGGATTTTATGCTAAAATGTGCATCTCAGCTGAAAAAATGAATAGAAACCGCATCCATTCAGTTTTAGCAACAATACGTTTTTTTTTTTTTTTTTAATAAATAAATAATTTTTTTCTTTTTAAAAATATGGCTGTTTTAAACTCACCTGTGGACCTATTTAAGCTGAAGGATGGGTCAATATTTGTCCAGCATTTCTGATAAATTGTCACATTCAGGGTCAGATTTTAATGTTTTTTTGCACAGCATCAGTATCTGGTGATGCAGCTCTTGTGTCAGTCTCGGTTTTCAGTCCAGAGCTGACATTTTTCATGTCTTCTGCAGCGAAATATGACTATGTATAAGCAGATTCTGGGGGATTAATGACAGAGCCATGAGAAATAATTACTGAAATGCTCTGCAGGCAGGAAGAATATGTCTTTGTCTTTGGCCATAAAGGCAAAGATTCACAGAACCTGAAGATAAAAAATGTTAAGCTGTGAGATTTAAGGACTGTAGAGTTTTGCGTCTCAAGAAGAGGAAGAGATTGAACCCCCCCAAAGACGTTTCTTTTTAGAGTTATGTTCAGAATTCATACAAAAGTAGGGTTTTCAACCTGTGACTCTGGAGCCACATGTCTCTCTTCAGATCCTCTAAAGTGGCTCCTTGGAACTTTGACTAGAAACAACGTAAATCTGAGGTTTTTCATAAGTAAATTTACAAAAATGCTGCAGTTTTGTTGTCCAAATGTTTAGCAATGTGCGTATGAAATTTCTGCCACACTAATAATACAGTGAACTGGACTTTATTCAATCTATGTGCTATTTTAAATGCTCTAACTTCTTATTTCATGGCCAGAATCAGCTCAGGTTTTCACTAGAACGTCTCTGAAGTTCAGTGATCAGATTCTGTTCAGGTCTGACTATTTGACACCAGGACGCAGACATGACTCGAAACTCAAATATAAAAAAAGGTAATAAATTTATAAATAAATAAAAAAATGCTCTCAAGCAGTGCTTAGCTTGTAAACCAAATGATGGTGGAATGCAAATAGCAGGGGGGAGCGGGGTGTCTGGAGGTCCTCCCCCAGAAAAAATTGAATAAAGTGGATGCCATTTCCTGCATTCTGGTGTATGTTAATGTGTTGTTAAAGAGCCAACCGTTTTCTCCACGTCTCTCAAGCGTCCAATACTTGTCAACAAAATGCAACACCAAGAACATTCTAGAAAAGAATCAGATACGCATTTACATTTTGTTTTAATTAGGACTGAGTTGTAAACAATCTCAAACAATTTCTGTGTTAAACCCAACTCCACAGATACCAGCATTTTTATTTTGCAAGATGACAAATGAACACTTTGACCTTTAATGACGTTTGTCTCAGCGGTGAAGATAAAAAGAGAAATAAAATGACCAAACACAACAGGTGAATTCAGGTACGCTGTCATTTTTGCCTGAAAGACATGAAGTGATTTTAGTAACAAAACTTTTTTATTTATTTATTTTTATCTGTGCATCGAGGACAGCAGCTCAAACTGATCCAGGAGGAACTTCTGAACAACTGAGTCTACAAAGTAAAACCTTATTAGAAATGTGTTTGCTCAAACCTGCAAACAGACCGAGGCTGAAAAAGCAGCAGCAGCTTCAGATGTTATCAGCCCATTAATAAATGGCTGTTATTAGTTGTTAGAATCCCCATAGGTTGCACTCAGACTGTCCCTCCTACCTTTACCTAGGTTCAAAGGTTTGTTGTTATCTCTGATAATATGCAGCTTCACACGTCTAAAACCAGAAGATTTTTTTGTTAGCTTCATTTAACCCTTTTCCTAAACCTTACCGTACACCTGACCCAGAGCACTGACCCTAAACTTAACCCCCTGACCTTTCACTCTTAACCTAACCACATGACCTTATTATCAGCAATAAGAACATACCTTTGAACACACTAGGAGGGACAGGAGGGACAGTCTGAACGCAACCTATGGGGATGATAACTGAAAATGGACATTTAATGGATGATAGCAGTTGAAGCGTGTGAAAGCAGAACGTGTTTTTGAACAGAAGCTCAGAGGTTCGTTACTTACGACACTCGGGCAGCATGCACTTCTCAGTTTGCTCCAACTCCTCGGTGCAGCCAGCAGGATCAGACTTCAGCATCCGCTGACGGGTCCGGATGCCACGCCCGCACGTCACGCTGCACTCGCTCCAATCCGACCAGGGCGACAGCATGCAGGGGATGGTGTCTGAACACACACACACAGGCACAGATTCAAAGCACCTGCACAAATCAAATGATCTACACACAGGATGAGACAAATGTGTTGGAGCGATGTCGGTTTTTAACTCACGGCATTCAGGCATCATGCATTTATCCACTTCTGCCACCTCAGTCTTACACATGGATCCATCTATAGGAGGCATCTTCACCATGCGCTCTCGTCGTCTTATGCCAACCCCACAGGTGACACTGCAGGGGTCCCACTCCCCCCACTCCGTCACCACACAGCTGCTGGGTGCTGGGGGAAGAATGACTCAGAATCAGAATAAGCTTTATTATCATTGCACCGAGATACAACGAGAACATGAATGAGATGCAAGCTGCATTGCTAAACATTTCCTTACTTTTAAAGGCTTTTATACAAAGTAGATGTCTGTTTCTTGAAAATAACACTTTTTTTTTTAAAAAATGGATGAACTATTTACACAAAAACATTCTACTTAAAGTTTGAAGCACTTTTTACATCCTGCACAAGGAGAGAAGTTCATAAAACAATATATATGATTTACAATTGGCACATTGGTAACAAAAGTATACGTAAGCTTTCTTCATAAGTTAATTTTCATCAGTAATAAAAAAGGATGCAATATAAGAACAACTGCTTTTATATGAGTGAAAAACTTATTTTAAGCAAATGATGTAATGGTTAGGATTTTAAAAAATGTTTAAAAAATGTAAAAAGTTCAAATAAAAAAGAGTTATGCGTATTTTGCCTTTTGCACACAAATGTTTTTATAACTATATGGACTGATGAAGTTCTTTGGATGAAGGACGAAACATCTCAGAAAAAATAAAATAAAATAAAAATTAGAAATGAAAAATAAATAAAAAGAAACCGTCCAGATGACCTGACTGAACATTGCTGGTTTTTAACCTGGATTACTAAACACGAACTTTGATGTTTTTATAACTTTTTCTGTTTGGTTGTGCAAACACAGTTTTTAAGTCTTTTTAAAAGGAACATTTTTAAAAATTTCAGCCAATTTTTAAGACAATGTTTTAGCAGCTTTATAAATAAAATAAATTTTAAAGAAAGGAGATGATGTGCAGGCAGTATTTGGAGAAAAAAATCTCAGAAATTACAAATTTATTATAAAAAAATTACCATGAAAAATAAATGTACATGGAAAGTTTGACTTGCTTGTAAATTTTAAACTTTCCATCAGAATATCAAAATTTTTTCAAGTAAATTTGTTACAATAAAGTAAAATTTTCTGAAAAATTTCTCATAATTTTGCTCTGTCCAGCAACTCCTTTTTATTATTTCTTTATTAATTATGACTCTACTATGCCATCAAAAGTTTCTCAAATTATGACAGCTATATGACCAGAAAACTTGTATTGTCAATACAAATGCTTTAATTTTAAAGTAAACTATGTTGGATTGTCTGTGTCTGTGAATGTTTATGTTTACCGTTTTTATTTTTATTTGCAAATTATGTGTTTTTTTGCATTAACATTTTAAAAACAGATTAAACAAACTATGAGTGCATCATCATATTGTCGGGACACAAGGTGCAGGATGCCTCTGCTTTGATAGCATTTGTTAGCTCATGTTCTCTCTGTGCACAAGGTTGTCTTGTTGAGTTTAAACAGCCTGTTAAAGACCCTGAAGTCGCTCTGCAGGTAAGTACTTGTGACTTGAATCTGATTTTTGCAGCCTGGTGAGATCACTAATGACTGGACGTGCTCGTTTCAGTTGATCAAACAGCTGCTGTTCTGGATCCTTTTCTGGTGCATGCTGGGAGGCCTGCTGAACCAGCACTGCAGCAGTGAAAGCCAGAGATAACCACAGCCCCAGTCTGCTTAAATGGGACACTCAATGAAGTACCATTACTATTGTAACGTATCAGAAGCAGATGTTCTCATAGTGGCTTATTTTATGCTACTGCTAAACACAGTGTTAAATATTACAAATTTATTGTCCAACAAACTATTAATTTAATAATCGATATGCGGCTTGAAGTTGTTTTATATATTAAAACTCAATACAAAGTGTATCCCGTTAGTGTAGTATGTTGTTTGTAAGTATAAATACTTTGATTTTTGTGTTAATTACTGGTTGAATTGTCTCAAATCTGTAATGCAATACACACACACACAACCTTTCAAACAGACTCACAGCATTCGTCGTTGACCACACACTTCTCAGTCTCCTCAGTGTTGAGCTGGCAGAGCGAGCCGTCCTCGGGGTACTGTTTGACGTAGCGCTCTCTGGACCTCATCCCCATCCCACAGGAAACACTGCAGGCGGACCAGCTGATCCACTCTGACATCATGCACGTGGAAGTCTCTGTCCACCAAGAAACAGAAATGGATACCGTTAGTCACACAGGCTGTGTTTGAATACGTTTGGTTTTATTATTACTGTAGGCCTTTGCATGTTTAAGGTGCATTTCCTGTATCTCAGCGTTCCCACAAGATGTAATTAAAGAACACATTTTAATAATATTTGCCGAGGTCATGTACGTCATGTGTAGAGACACAAAGAAGAAAGGGGTTAAAAAAGAAATTGATATAAGGATCAGATTCAGCCACAAAGCTGAGACGTGATTTGCTTAAAAATGTTATTTCTTGCATTTTGCAGTAAAAAAGAAAACTGAGATAAAATGTGAAAAAAAATCTTCAGAAACAAGTTAGTAATAATAATAATATGGCGTCAAGTAGCTCCGATAAGACAGCCATCCATCCATCCTCTGCTTATGTGGGACCTTATTACAGAGAAAACAACCCCCTCTCCCCAACTACCTCCTTAAGATCATATAGTGGGACCCCAAAGCTCGACCGGGTCGCTATATGATATATATTCTCTCCAGCAAGTCTTGGAAAAAAGTCTCCTTCTGGTGAGAAACTCTGCTTGGAAGGTACCAACAAGATGCCAAAACTACCTAAATTGGGTACCGTAGTTTTGAACTTTATTCAACACTCCCTAAGGGTAAGTCCAGCCACTCTGAGGAAAAAGCTGTTTTGCTGGTTATTTTTGCAATTTCATTAATTTGAGTTTCATATCTCATATGTATCTCAGATAAGAGTTGGGACACAAACAGATTGGCCAGTTGAGAGCTTTGTCTTTTGGCTCATCTGTCCTTTCAACACAGAGGATTGGTAAAGTGCAACACTGCAGATGCCATCTCAATCTTCCCGTCAATATCCTGCATTGTTCTATCCACAGTCTGGAACAAAAGCCAGTTATCCTTGAACTCCTCAGCTTGGAGAAGTGGTTCAATCGTGACCTGGAGTTTGCAGACCTCCTTTTCCTGGTTGAGGACCATTGGCCACAGTCTTCAAAGAACTGAACTTGAATGGGCATCATACTGGAAAAGTTCAGTTATTAACAGTTACTTATACCTTGGCTTCTGTTGAAAGGAGTATGAAAGGTGTATGTGACATTCTATCTGGCTATGATGCAAACGTGCATCAAGTATCATTAAATTATCTTGAGTGGATCAGAAGCTGGGTGGCACGGTGGAGCAGTTGGTAGAGCTGTTGCCACTCGGTGAAAAGGTTGCCGTACCTAATCCTGGCTGGGGCCTTTCTGGATGTCTCTAACAAGGTTGAGTCAGCTTCTCTGGACTGAATCTTCTTTAATGAAAGAAGTGATCTTCTTTCTTGGTGGAGTTTTCATGTTCTTTCTGTGCAAGCATGGGTTTCCTCCAGGCACTCCGGTTTCCTCCCACAGACCAAAAACATGCATGTTAGACTGATTGGTGACTCTAAATTGTCTCTAGGTGTGAGTGAGCGAGTGAATGGTTGGTTGTCTTTATGTGTCCCTGTGATGGATTGGAGACCTGTCCAGGGTGTACCCTGCTTCTTGCACAGTGACTGCTGGACATCAGTGACCCCTGTGACCCAAAAAGGAAGAAGTTGGTAAGGATGGATACTTTGTTTGCCTTTGAATCTGTACTCTTTGCTGTCCTATTGCACCTCAAGCAGTTGGTCTAAGTTTGTATTTAAAATTTAAAGCAGATGCATTTTGGAAGAAGTATTGGTTTTTGGAAATGGTCTGTTGTGCACCACTAGTCTCCTCACTTAAAGTTCAGCTTCATGGTTAATGCAGGACTTTCCCCTTAATTCACACTTCATAACTGTAGAGCACATCCAAATGACCAAAACAGCTCCTTCAGTCAGACATATGCATTCAAATGCCAGAGAGATCAGGAAGCTGTGAAATTACTCACGCACTGGTGTGATAACCCTGACTTGTTATGTATTTAGCTTGTGCTATGTTCTTAATCAGGGTCAGATAATGCTTAGCCCTCTCATGGTCCCACTGAGCTGATGACACATGTAGGAGACAATGGCTGCCATACTGCCCTCACCAAATACCAATTATTTTGACTGCTGACAGCATATAATTTAGAATACAGTACACAGTTAAGTAATTAGAAGTGGTGGCAAAGCATTTAACTGCACATGACCTGGCAGTGAAAAGTTTAATTACGCTTTGCCTGCTCAAGTCTATCTCCATGCCCTTTCTCCACAGGGGTTTGGGAGAAATAATGAAAAGATGGCAAGCAATCTATCTCTACATATGCCAAAAGCAATCAACACTTTTGACAACATGGTCACGCCTCTTGCAAAAGGTCTTTTGAAATGCCCACAGTTCTCTTGGCTTTGGTCCCTCTTGGGCATAGCAGTCTTCGAATTCAGAAAATAAAAAAAGCTTGACTGTGTTCACATCCAGTTCTTGCACATGTTTTCTAAACGTGGTTGAATTTGCCAGCATAAAATGAGACTGAGCTGCTCAGATTGACTGATATTCTAACATTGTCAAATGAATGCATACATGTTTTTGCTTTAGTTGTAAAGAGTAGTACAGTGGAGATAAGTGTGAAGACACTGATTCTTAAACAGCCACCTTGCACACTTCAATTTTAACCTTTGAATTTGTAATTATTTTTATTGCAATGTTTGCACTAGTCTTTCGATTTCATGATCCTGTTTTCCTATTCGTTTATTTATTCATTTTTTCCTGGCAATGCCATTTCTCTAAGGGTGTAAGTGCGGGGGGGTAGTGAGGGAAGCCTGGAGCCACTGGGAGTTTGTTACCAAACACGAGTTAGTCATTCATGAAATTAATTGATGTAGGATCAACACTATGAGTGTGCAGCACATGTGGGTTTCAATGTGGCTGTTGGCATCAAGCAGAAACATAAAATAAAAACTATACTGTATTTTTTTTCTGTGTTTATACAAGGATTTGTAAATTATCTCTACTCTGATTGCAATTCTTTCTAATTGTGTGAGCCTGTCCATGCAGAACAGAAGTCCCCCAGCCATAACAAAGCTTTTCCTTTTGTCAACTCCAGTTTACAGTACACCAAACTGCACGTGTATCTTCTCATCAGCATCTCGGCACACTCGTGTACTGTTCTGTTCATTCATTCAAAGATGACCTGAATTATTTACACAATTACAGACTCTGCAGTCTGCTACACTTTGTTAGCTGTTGGATTAGCTCGAGCCAGAGAGCCTAAAGTCTAAAGTGGACTCGACATGTCCTGGATGGGCGCGTCGGCTGGGCACACAGTGATCTAGAGAAGAGGGGAAATGTAATGTGACTGCAGTACTCACGCCAAGGGACACGTGGATTTCTGCCAAGGCTGTTCTCTGGATGCTGCTCAGGGCTGTGAAAGAAAACATGCACCCTCCACCCCCACTCTCCGCTTGCCTCTTTATCTCCACATGATTCAGTATTGAAACACTTATCAGAACATCTTCTGCACTCTCTGTGTGCCAAAACCGAGGAGGCTGTTGTGGTGTTACAGTTCAGCCTTTGTTGAGCGGAAGGCAATGTGTTGCCAGCGCAGACTACGGCACGTTCAGGGTCGGAGCAGAGCTCAGTGATCTTGTGATGGTGCTGCGTGCCATCCGAGGTGTTTATCAAATGCCACATTTGATTGAACCTCTAAGATGTCTCACTGTGGCTCTGTATGAGTGGCATGTAGTAGCCCGTTGAGTGAAGTGTGGAGAAATATGACCGGCAGGCAGATGAAGGGGATTGAAAAAGGGGCTTGAGATGATGCACATTTTGCCATCGCCTGTGTCATCTTCTTGGCTCTACTCTAGTTCTCTGTGAATGTTCTCACTAAATCCAGACTTTCTAAATCCTAGGATAAGGAACCAAAATTTTTTTTTCTTCCCTCAGTCAATTTATTACATTCCCCTAGACTTCCCTTTTCTCTGAGGTCAGAAAAACTGCTTTAGAGCTGTAAAATGGCCACGCAGACATTGAGTCAGAACCCTTTTTTTCCCTCCTGTTAACCCTTGACACATTTTTGTGTCTTTGTCTGGAAAAGCTTAAGCTAACTGAGCAACTTTGATACAATATACAGTATAAGGACACATGATGATATTGGTTGTTTTATATTTAAAAGGCATACAATGCAAAACAATATGCTGCAGAACATTGTTGGACACTGTGTAATAAAGTAAAAAAAATACCAATGATAACAATAACAACTATAATATCATTTTTAACAATAATACTTTGTAATAACAATAGAGACCTGTGTAGGCGTTTCTGTGTGGAGTTTGCATACTTTCCCAATGCATGTGTGGGTTTTCTCCAGGAAATATATATATTTTTTCCTCGACAGTTTAAAACATGCGTGTGTGTGACCTGTTCAGATGTCCAACTCACAACCAAGGGTCATGCGAGCACAGATAATTAGCCAGTGGGTTATATTAAAATCCAACACTTAAAAAATAAGTAGCTGATTAGATATAAAACAGTTCATGCAACAAATCTCAGAACGTTCACCTCAAATGTTTTATGTTACAACATATTTCACATGAGCTGAGGCAACACAACCTCTTGGTTTTGGCTCAGCTTGTAAGATATGAATGAATAACTATTTATCTTGTTGCCAGGTCTGATCATAATACGTCTCGTTTCAGTTTGATTTATTATTATTCATTTAAAAGACAGACACAAGTAACACAAAGTTTTTACTTTGTCAGTAAGATTCTTACTTTGTCTCTACTAAAGTTTGTAATTTGTGTAAATCAAACAATATGCATATATAAAATATTAAGAGTAAGTAAAATACCTGAACAAACTAATTTAAATTTGGAACAACTTTTAAATGATTTAATCAATCCTAAATGCTAATGGTGCCATCTTACCTGCTCAAGAAATATTTTGAACACATTTCTCACCCACGAAGATACTTTTATTCCTACCTGTCCTGCACCACTGCTAGATTTTTTTTAAACCTCTGTATTTTCTGTCCATGAATATCCATTTGAAACTGAGTTTTTAAAAATATGCACTTTGGAGGAAGGTAGTTTAAAATAGGTTTCCTCCTCATTATATCTCTGGCTGTGTGTAGACGGCACGTGCACATGCAGCAGAAAATTGTGTTTTATTTGGATAAACATCCAAGGAAGTGTAGACTAGTGATGTGCAGTCAGGAAGGCAGGTGATGCAGTGCCTCACCTGTCATCACGACAAGCACAATACCAACAATGATAAGAGAAAATACATTAGAGCACTTGACTGTTCTATAAAACTATTTTATAAAACTGTTTTCTGAATTATTTAAACACGCCAATGGTCAAAATTGTGGAATCTATGCATTGTCTTTGCAAATGCATGGAAGAAATGCCAGGTGAGGCAGTGTAGTGCTCTGGTTCACCTCTGGTGGTGTTATGTCATATACAATACAAGTAGTCCTCGGGTTATAATGGTCTCGAGTTACGACGTTTTGTAGTTACAACGCACCTCCCATTGACTTTGAATAGCCTTATTTCGAATTACACAGCGCCATTTCTTTTGTGTGTGGGGTGTTAATACCTTTCCCTTTAAGACCCTGTGGACTCCTCCCGCTCTC
>JAVCKU010000013.1:24589176-24601320 GCA_032273985.1 Hypsolebias coamazonicus
GTAAGATTTTGAATTCAATTCTGGACTTGACAGGGAGCCAGTGGAGAGAAGCTAAAACTGGAGAGATATGATCTCTCATACTAACTCAAGTTAAGACTCTGGCAACAGAATTTTGTATCAACTGAAGACTTTTTAAAGAAGTATTTGGACACCCAGATAAACCATTGCAATGCTCCAATCTAGATGTGATAAATGCATGAACCAGTTGCGGTTCTAGTAACATTTTTAATGTGGGGGATAAAAGGCATGTCCTGATCAAAAATAACATCAAGATTTTTAACATTAGAGCTGGAGGCACAGATTAATGTCATCCAAGGAGGGTGAAAGACTGAAAAATTCATTCCCAAGATGCTCAGGTCCAAAAACTAAAACCTCAGTCTTGTCTGTGTTCAAAAGCAGAAAATTTAGGGTCACCAGGTCTTTAAGGCATGCTTGTAGTCTAAGAATCTTCCATCAATTACAGATAATTGAGCATGTGTATGAGCAAATCAACAGCAATGCACAAAACAAAACAAGACACTTTAAGTTATTTATACTTTAATGACCAGCTAAGCAAAAAATTAAACATATCTGGATGACAAAGTTGTTTTTCATTCAGCTTCTTACTTCTGCAGCAATCACCACAGCAAGCGATCAACTTGGGCTTGAAATGTTTAATCTGAAGCACAAACTCTGCAAACAGTTTGAAGTGACAGCCACTCCTCAAGACCATCATTCTTCTCAACTGACAAAAGAAGCAAAACCCATTTCAGTCAAAATGTGTGTCTGTGTTTAGTATTCTGTGAGCTTCAACGATAAATCAGCTGTGCTTTTAAAACCTGGGGCATGCAACAAATAACCTTGTCTTGTGATCAATAAAAAATAAAAAAAACATGCCTCTGATTGCGTTACGACAGAAGAGTTCAAATGCATCAGTGCAACAGTTTAAACATCTGACAGGTTCCTGTTGTCACTGCACGGTGGCCTTTTCTCATCCTGCTCATCCATGGACTCAGCATCGGAATACAGATGAAGAAAAATGAGCGGGAGGTCGATGTGAGGTGAAAAATGTGATGAACAGACAGCCGGAGGGCAGGGATAAAGTGAGGGGAGAAACCCAAGTACAAAACTTGATAGCGATCACTAGGACAGAAAAAAAATAACAGATTGAAAAATATCTTTCCTCGCCATCTTTCTACTCATCTCTGACTATTTTAGCTCTGGGTGGGAAGCACTTTCTCAAAAAAACTTTTCAGGAGTTTGAGATTCAAGAACAGATTTGAGTAAAACTCATCAGAAAATGGAGCTCCCTGAATGAAGGTGGGAAAAGCTTTTTAACACGAAGAGAAACTTTTCCAGACACAGTTGAACGTTTATGTACACACACCGTCACAGCTCCAGGAGCGCGCTTATACAAACGCCTCGCTCTCGACAGACAAAGACATAAATATAAAACAGCTTGCTGCTGAAAATGCTTCTCATCACATGCCTGAGTTGATGCTGGATGAAGCCTTGCATTTGCAGAAGGGAGGGGAAATTTGGCAGTGAGTCACCGTATCTGCAGTGATAAGAAGGTTTGATGGTTTCTACAAAAATCAGAAATGTAATCAAACTGATTTTTTTTTTTTTCTGTGTAATGTTCAGATGCACACAAAAGTGCCAACTATTTCTGTCAGCTGAGGTATGAGGATAAATTTAAAAAAAAATCTGCCTGGCTGCTGTTTCTGATTTTTTGCTTTCAACACCCCTGCCACCCCCCAAAAAAAATTATTAATTAGACAATAATTCTTATTGTGACACTTATTATCATTTACCATCATGACAGGCGAGTAATCATGTAGTTGCCTGTATGTGTGTCTCTTGGCTACTTAAATTTAAAGCGTGCAAACCCCCTGGTAAATATTATAAAATCACATCTTTTAGAGCATTACATTTCTATATTGTTGAATTATTTGTTTAATTTTGTATTTAAAAAAATCAGTCATGCTTCAAAACTATCATTTTACTAAAGTCCAAATGTCTGGCATTAAGAAACAATAATAAAAATAAAGAAAGTAATGTGTAGTCAGTCACAACTGCTTTTTTTAGATCAAGTTGAGGACAAATAAATAATTACTTAAACGTGTACTGTAATTTCATTAATATCTAGAACGATAATGAAGATATTTGATCCAGTGTGTATCAATAAAAATATTCAACATCAGAATAAATACAGCTACAAAATGTAAAGCTGTAACAACTTATGTCCTGTTCAAAAATAAGAGTAACTAACTCTAAGTTCAAGGTGCCCATGAAAAGAAGGCAACATGCCAACGTTTTAAGCAAAGATCTCACATAATCATGGAGTTCAATTCAAAAATACTTTATTAATCTCAAAGGGAAGTTAAGTGTTGTCATAGCTCATCATCCTGGTTTCATCCAAGAGTTTTTATAGATGTTGATAACTGTGGGCAGGAAGGATTTCCTGCAGCACAGCCGAAGAATCTAGCCACAGATACAGGTCCATCCACTCAGATCCGGCTTTTTGTCAGATCCATCGGGCTTCTCGATCCTCCTGGGCAGAAGGACTGCCCTAATGCCGGGCAGAATTCCTCCCTGAGCGATGGTCACTCCTCCCAGTGGTCTGCCGAGCTCCTCATCATCATGGACAGACAGCTGAAGGTGCCGGGGGGTGATTCCGGTCCTCCCGTTGTCACAAGCAGAGTTTCCCACCAGCTCCAGGATCTCGGTGGTCAGGTACTCGAACACTGCTGCCAGGTTGACGGGAATTCATCCACGGTGCCTCTTTTTCAACTCATTTGGGATTTGGGACTGTAGTTGAAGTATTTGAACTTTTGAGATGTTAATCAGCTGTTCCTGGTTGCTTTAAAAAAAAAAACACCTTCTTGCCATGGTTACGCATGATAACAAATGTCCAAAAGTAAAAAGGCTCCAGTGAAAATCCTTCTAGCTACACAGCATACAAAACCAGAGTAAATAATCACCCGAAAAAAGCCATTTGCATCCATAAAAAGAGGAATTAAAAGTTTTCAAAGGCAATACGTCAGAATGAAAATAACAGAGGTACTCCAACATGCAGCCGCCCTGAGCGGCGCATTTCTAGAACCAACTTTGTTCTACTGGGTGTTCAATTCTTGTTTTCAAAGAATGTGTTGTGAATGACTCAGCTAAAACCACACCAACTTTTAGCTCGATATCTGAAACATGACTTACTTATAGCCATTTTTATGTTTACTAGCCAACTAGCTATATGATGCCCATGAAACAGATCCACTCCAAAAGTTAATCCTTTTTAAAAGCACATCATATGACTGAATTCTGAGAGCGTCATTACGTTCTATACAGTAGTTTCTAAGATACAGTATTTTGCCAACATCACAGACAAACCAGCAAATGGAAGTGACTGAGGAACGTGCACGCAGTGGAGGAAGGTGGGGGGTGCACCTGGCCAGCGCACGGTCCGAAAAGTTTTAAATCAGTGCACTGAAATGCAAAACCTTTGATTTTATGGACTTTGTATTATTACAAGTAAAACTAATCTGAGGTGATTAATAATAGAAGGAATCAAAAGCCATTTATATTTGACCCTTTCTTTGTAGTCCCACACATTCAAGCAGCAGATTCAACTGATCCTTCCTGCTTCTGTCCTTTAGGTTTGGGTAAACAAACCAGCTGCAGATCAGACAGGAGAAAGAAAAAGATAAATCTGATCTAATTCTTAGCAAGCAAACATTAAAGTTTAAAGAAGATTCTGAATCCCCCTGCTGTGTTTCTGGACAAAGGATCTTAATACATCATTTAATGTCAACTCCTCTAACTGATCCTGTAAATCCCTTTACAATGTTCTTGAACAGTTTAATATTTGATGTAGCAGGAGTTTAGAGACATCCAACGTTTAATCTAAGAGGCTTTCTTCAATAAGAAGAGGGGTCCAATGGAGACAGAAAGTATTGGAAGACTTCCAAGCTTCAAATAGTCTTTGACGTATGTTTGACATCCTTTAATAACAACGCACAGCAATCGAGCTGGAGTGAAACATATTGTGAACACGCAGTACGTCGATGTCCCTCGTTGCTGAGCGATTTGAATAGTGTGTTTGAAACAAGTGTTTTCCTGGACTGAAATTGAACAGGAAATGCAAGTACCAGTTCACCTTAATGATTTTGTTGCAAGATATTCAACTGGGTAGGAGTTACACTGTGGGGAAGAAGTGAGGCAGACTGTTTGCTATTCTTTGGCTTTTCTGAGGCGGTGCAGAGTGGCAGATCCTGAGCAGAGGGAGCAGTTTTATCCACCACCAGATGCAGAGCCAGGGGTGGCCAATGATGGCCTTGTCCCCCATAAATTAATCTTTAGCCACCCAAGGGCCAACCCAGGTGCACCGGATTACAAGGCGCATTAAGCGAAACAAAACGGTCAAATAAGTGAAATTTTATTCAACTCATTCACAATAACCACATAAAATCAGTCTGAGGTCAGTAAGCACAACCAGAATTAATACATAAGGGTCACTGTTGATTTTTGAGAAAATTATAGGATTTTAATTGAGTCTTATAGTCCGAAAAACACAGTATGTTTAAAGCAATATATAGTTTCCACCATTAATTAGGGTGGCGGCCATCTTAGATTTTGGCATGGCAACTCAATTTTTGATTGGGATCTTTCTAACACTGATGCAGTCACGTGTTAAAATGGCAGTTTGCATGTTGCTAATTTTTCAAGTTATCCACCTCATAAGGTTTACACATACACACAAGGATTAAAGCAAATAAAAATGTTTGGACCAAAATTTTGTTCTACCCCTTGCAATTACTCAAGCATCAACACCCCTTCTTTTCACCATCTTTCCATCCTGGCCGCATTAAAAATGACGTAAATCCATTGTGGTGACAGAACTTTCACCCCTGTATACATCCCTGTATACATATATATGGCCGAAACCATTCGATTTTGATTTGGTAACTCAATTATGGCATTTTTTTTTAAACAACTTTCATACACCAAGATGCAGCCACACCAAAATGGAAGTTGGTACCTCGCCTATGTTTCAAGTCACCATGCTCACAGCATGCACTGAGGGATGAAGGGTATTTCCAATTCCCCCTCTTCGCTCTGCGATGGTGGACAAAAAGGGGGATAAGAGGAAGGCAAATTGTTTTAAAATGCATTTACGGTTTGAGTTTTCTTACTGACAGCTACCTTATCTTTCCTTTAAACTGTTGTTTGCATAAAACCTGCAGCTCAAAGTTTTTTTTTTTCAAGGCAGACCAGTTGTGAAGTATCTCCTACCTCACATAAATTGGCGTGTTAACACTGTGTCAATTAAAAACAAGACAAGAGTGACAATCAAGTCCCAACATGAGACATCGAGAAACGTGACAAAGTGAGACTGAGCTGCTCAGACAATGGATGAGGTAATTCGGTCCTGCCACTGACAAATGTGACAGTAATACGAGATGCATTTGCATAGCAGATGTTCCACTACACAGGGCTGGATTTATTGAACTAGCAATTACTAGGATGGCTACGTGCCATCTGTCATCCAGCGGCAGCAGATAAATTAAAAGCAACAGCTGTGAGTCTACCGTGGAGGTAAGGGCAAGTTAGAGCATCTCGCTCAGCGGAGGAAGAGATGCATGTCAGCCAGGTTATTCCCTTCGGATAGACAGATGAGGAGACTGAAATGAAAGAAGAGGAAAAACTGTGGAGAGAACAGGACGGGGGTGCGGCAAACATACTTTGTATTTTCTTTGAGTTATCACCTGTTTATCATTTGTTTTCCTTTCTATCTAAATTGACTTGAAGCCACGCATTGCCATCCCTTGTTGCAGCGCATGTTTATCATTTATCTGTGTTCAAACAAAACCCTAAATTAAACTTCATCGAGTGTTAATACGTAGTGATTTCTGCAATTTTAGTGTGCAAACAAACCAGATAATTGTCGGTTTTATATTTTTGCCTTTCTTCTTGCTCTTTTTGTTCCTCTAACCAACCATTTTAGTCACTTCCAAGAAAGCCTGTGGCTATTTTTTAAAGAATGACATTGAAAATAATTGTGTTCATCATGACCGTCCAGGAGCTAAACACAGAGTTCAGTAATTCTCCAGCTTGCAAGATGTACATCCACAAACACATACATAAATAGGGCAGCATCCATCTCGGATTATGACCTGGCAACCCAACTTTCAAAAGGAACATTTCTTACGCCTAAATGCACCCACACACCAAAATGGAAGTCTGTACTTCACTTATTGTTCAACTATAATGCTCACAACATTCATGGGTGGACATAGTGCTGGACAATAATTCAATAACGATAAATATCGCGATATACTTTTATTCAATAACGATGATATGAAGTTTAAGCATATTTTCGATATTTCGATAGGATTTTACAACGTTTCACTGATGTTTTTCTTTTTCTGTTCGGGTTGAAGCGGCTGCTTCAACAACCCGCCCGGACAGAAAAAACTGTGACACGTAAGTGCGTGGTGACGTAGGTGTTACGCAGAGCTCGAGTCCAGCAGGCGTTTGTGGTAGCGGGCTAAGCTAAGCTAATATCCAACGCGCGTTAAGTTTTCGCTTCAAATCGAGTGCCCATGACCGTCAGAATGTGACTGAACAAAGTTTCACAAGTGAAGAGAAAGCAGATGACATCACTGATAAGAGAGGAAAGACTAATTCACTGGTGTGGAAGGGGTTCAGCTTTCTAAGATCTGATAAACTGCAGGTTTCAGTCAGTGTGCTGCAAAATGGAGAGTCGTTCCAGCGATGGGGACATCTAACTTGCTTCTACTCTAAAGAACATGATGAGAGTCAGAAGATGAAGCAGAATAAAGTTTGAGCCAGCGTGTCCCTGAAACAACACGCCCAGCTGTAGCAAAGCAGAAACCCAGTTTGCTGCATGGGTTGTTAGGTTATGTTGTTGTTTAAGATTAAAACTATTAATATTGACAAAGTTTAGAGCTTTATGTTTATTTGACGGTGATTTCAAATTTCTTTGAAAGATAAATACAAATAAAAGGTGAAGATTATTTTATTTGTACAGTTTTTATAGTTATTCTGAGGCTTTTATATTGTTTATATCGATATCGAATTATATTGTTATTGACCGAAATTAAGAAATATATTGTGATAAAAGTTTTGGGCATATCGTCCAGCTCTATCCATATATTCATTTTTTTTTCTCCTTTCGGCTGCTCCCTGCATTAAGGGTCGTCACAGCAAATTAAGTCGCACAAAGACTTGGCAGTTATTTTTACGCCAGATGTCCTTCCTGACGCAACCACAGACCACAAGCTACCACAGCCCTCTGTGTGGAGCAGAGCTCATCTAGCGATGAGTGAAGCCGACATCCCCCACGTGAAAAATTTCATCAAACACAATGAGCGGTTAGTGCTCTGTTTGTGCTGCTTTGTGCCGTCAACATTTTTGTTTGTGCTACTTCGGTTTCTGAGATATTAGAAATGATGTTTAAGGTCATCCAGAGGTCAGTTTCTCTGCTCGGATGCACATGGGCACATTCCCACGTGACAGATGGGGGAATGGTGACGTCATCGGCCAAAATGATAATTTATGATATCTCATAAAGGAAAGCTGCACAAATGCTGGTTTTAACGGCACAACCCTGAACAAACGCAGCACTAACCGCTCATTCTATTTGCTGAAGTTTTTCAAGAGGGTGGGGTGTCGGCTTCACTCAGCTGCTATCTAGGGTGCCTGGAGGAGCATATGGTGGGGGGGTTAAGGGCCTTGCTCAAGGGCCCGGAGTGGGGCAAATGTGGGTGGAGGCAGGTGTGGGTGCTTCACTTATCCCACCCACATTTTTGATGTTGTGGGTGCCGGGAGTTGAACTGGCGATCTTCCGATCACAGGTCCACCTTCTCTAACCTCTGGGCCACCACGCCCTCTATACCACTATATTATCCTCTCTAAATGAAACATTTCTATATCCCAGGATAGGTTTGCTTTGTGTGCCAGCCTAGCTATAATTCCTGAGCGCCACCCGTCCTTTACATTTCCAAACGCACTCGTTCCAGTCCCCCACCCTATTCTCTTATCTCCCATGTTTGACAGAGTGATGTCCTCAGCCAAAATCACCCTGTCTACTGCAGTTCCCCAGGAGATGGAGTGCCAGTGATGTAGACGATTCAATCAGAGGGAAGTGAAAGAGCAGATCCCAGACAATACGCAGCGGTCCCATTACACCCCCCAGTCCTTGCTTACTGCTAGCAATGCATAGCTGGGGCCCCCACCTAATGGTCCATAATATCATTTTATACCATGTTCCAGCTCTTTATGCTGGCTCTAAACATAACTGTGTCGCAAAGGCACAATAAAAACAGATACATTTCTTTATTACTTCTCACAAAGCATATCACCAGATCAGAGCAGTCCTGCAAAAGAAACTAATATCTACAGGAAGCTGCTCTTTTCTTTGGCTCATTTAAAGCAGACGTACTGTTGTTATTACACTGAGCTGCACTTTGACAGCCTCACACTCCCAGCGTTGTTCACTCAGAAAGTAATACGTTTTATTATATTAAAATGAATACAATATCTTTACCGTAAATAGCCTACTCAAAAAGCATTTTCTCTGCCTTGATGTCCATCATGCCTCAGGTAATCAGGTGCTACATGTTTAATTCAGAGATGCAGCAATCTGCATGTTTGTCACTGTGCAGATGAAAAACTATAACTAGCCTTTGCTCACCTCTTTGGCTCACACCCTGATCATACATCGCAACCTTTTGCAGGAGGTCAAAGGTCTTTAAATGGAAAAGGAACCATCACTTGTGCTTTCTGGTCCTGTGCCCATTTACTTCCTTCATCATGGGGTAAATGCTTTGCTTGCAAATCTTGAGCCAGACAAACAGAATTTCACTTTTTTAAAGGCAAGTTATTATCCACAACTTGGATTCATCCCCTACAGAAGGTATAGGTGCCAGTGTCCTTTATCCTATAAATCCTCAAGTCAGACCAAGCCATTTACACTATCAGGATCTGACAAGAGATGAACGAATTCTTGGACACAAATGTGTAAGCATGTGTGAGTTTGTGCGACAAGATGGAGGTAGGAGGGGAGTTGGGGAATCCAATCTCTCACACAGAGGAGCAGAGACAGGTGGGCAGATATGCTCCAAGCCTAGCATAACCCCAGTAGTATCTATAAATGAAAAGACGGGATTACAGGGGAATTAGAAAACTTGCTGAGATGATTGATAATGCTGTTTATGGTCTGCACTGTGCACAAAAAAGTCAAACAGTTTCACTAATGAAAACATACACAACCTCTTCACATAGTCATTGAGCAGAAAACTCAAAGACTCAAAGAGGAGTGTCCCTTTTTATTTACAGCAATAATTTCATGTTGCCCATTTCTCATCCATACATTATCTTTACCCGCTTCTTCCTTTTTGGATCATGGGGGTCACTGATGCCCATCCAGCAGTCACTGTGCGAGAGGCGGGGTACACCCTGGACAGGCCCCCGGCCAGGATTTGATGCAGTGACCTTCTCTCCGAGAGGCAACGGCTCTACCAACTGAGCCACTGTGCTGCCCCCATTTCTCTGACTTTCAAAACAAATATTAAAAGATTCGTGTCTTTGCCATTATTGTGCCTGAACCTTCTAAAATGGTAATGGTAAACATAACCCCACTACCCTGGTTGTGAATAGGATTATTGTTGTGTCAACAAACCCCTGTAGATAATAGTAATTACTGCCCTAGCTGCAGTGCCATCAGACTGAGGCAACTTCGCAAGCTGACAGCTTGGTCCTAATTACCGAGAACCACCAATTACAAGCTCCATTTCTTTATTTATATTTCACAGCACACCCAAATAAAAGAGACTTCAATGACTCGGAGCAGTCACATCTCTAGCAGCAGCAGAGCAGCATCCAGAGACCTGCTGAATCAATCTCAGGTTCATTTTTTTATTACTAAGGAAAATTCCAAGAAAAAAAAAAAAACAGCATTGTGGAAATGGAGAAGACCAAGTCGAAAAAAGTGGAAAATTAAGCCAACAGGGGCTGCCTTGACTTTGTTTTAGTCAGCAATGGGGAGTAATTCAGCTGCAAAGGAAGTGTTTTATTATCTCCCTTTTGTTCAAGTTTTAGTCATTGAAATATGTGCAAAATTAATCAACTAATTTGCTGCCATTTAAAAAGATGCCTTACAAAAATTAGATGAATAAAATAAAAACTACTGGCGGAGCATATTCATATTCAACCAACCGCACACACACTGATTTCCACAGATGCTGCCTATCACCCCCTCCTGCCAAACAGAGTCCAGTGATGGCTGACAAGAGGGAAGCGCAGGGGGGTGGGCTCAGAGCGGGGAGGTGAAAATTCTGCTATTCTTGCTCCAGTGATTTCTACAAAACTTGGCAGATCATTGTGGAGATTTGTATGTCTGTGGATTTGACATAAAACTGAGTGACTCGTCTGGAATGTGTCTTTCAATAAGCCTCCCCTGGCTGTTCGTCTTATGTTCCTATAATTCCCAAAGGCCACAATTCTCAGGCTTACAAAAGGTGCAGATGGGGCGATTAACTCCGGCTATTATGTATCTTATACAACCCATTGAAAGATAACCATTACTACACCTGCTGATTCACAAAAAGCTGAGTAAAAGCCAATCTGCAAAACAACAAACTGAACAAAAAGCATCTGCATCATCTATACGGACCACTGCAATCGCACACCTTGTTGATAAACAAAGACTCATTCACTATTTATGATTCAGTGCAAATTCAATGATCTGCAGAATGAGCTCGAAAGAGAAATTCATGCTCAGTAAAGCTTGTAAAGAGATCACATTCCAAAAAGATAAGCAATCTCAACAATTGAAAATAAAGGTGCTGCAGAAAAGGAATCTGCCACAGTGAACCAGGGCTCTTAGCATTTAGAGGACAGCTGCACAGGGCAGGCCTTGTTTGCAGGGCCTGGAGTGGAGCAGTATATGTGGCCTGGAGGCCGGATCCGTTCCAACTGTGCCCTGGCAAAAGAAAGTGCTCAGCCCAGTCAGCCTCGACAGCTTGGATATTCATGGGGGGTGATGGAAAACTGGAACATGGCAGTACCACACTGGAGACTGGGGGAGTTTGCAGGAGGAGGGCCGGGGGCGATGAGTCAAGAACAAGATGGTTTATATTATTTTTGTACCACAAGGACATGACATTTGCAGAGTTTGATGAGCGAGACCAAACATGGGCAGGTGAAAAGGCTCCTATGTCTCCTCTGGCTGGGAGCAATCAAGTTTATTATCTGGCAGGTGTGTGTCAGGAGGGAGCAGCAGCCTTTTACACAACTATTACACATTACTCAAGTGCCTATATACCAAATAAATTAAAACTTGCATTAGTGGGAATATATTTTTGAAGCCTGCAATATTAGCTCATATGATTATTGCAGATAAGTGAGAGAACTGTGCTCATGTCCCTCATGTGGGATGGGGCAACACAGAAGACAGAAAAAAAAAGAAAAAAAAAGCTTTTTACCAACTATGACTACAAAAACACAACCATCATGCAATACACTGTTAAAGCTTCAAACTGACTGGATTACATCTACCATTATTTCAACTATTTTATCTCATATGGCATAATTCTTCCCTTTCTCTGTGGACGAAAACTTAAATTCTGAGTCAATTTGAATAGCAAATTTAATGTTTGAGACTTGTTTTACATGAACCAAACTTCAAAACCACAGCAATGTTCAAAACTAGCATTAGCTCTCACTTCTTTCAGCTGCTCCCTTCTTCAGGGGTCGCCACAGCAAATATCTCACATGAAGACTTGGTGATTGTTTTTACACCGGATGTCCTTCCTGATGCAACCACAGACCACAGACCTACCACAGCCCTCTGTGTGGAGCTGAGCTGCCATCTGGGGAGTCTGGAGGAGGTTAAGGGTTTTGCTCAAGGGACCAGAGTGGGGCAAATGAGGGTGGAGGCAGGTGTAAGTGTTTCACCTTTTCCACCCACATTCTGATGTTGTCGGCCCGGAGAGTTGACCCATCGACCTTCCAGTCACAGGCCCAGCTTCTCTAACCTCTGCGCCACCACTCCCCCAAACTATCCCGCTCTGAATATATGTGACACATAAAAAATGTTCAATACCTATATATATATATATATATATATATATATATATATATAGA
>JAVCKU010000013.1:24601420-24616697 GCA_032273985.1 Hypsolebias coamazonicus
AAAGAAACTGTCCAGATGAGCCGACTGAGAAATATTGGGTTGAGATTTTATGTTTATTTGACGGTGAGTTCCATTTTTTTGGAGGCTAAATACAAATAAAAGGTGAACATTAATTTAGTTGTATAGTTTATAGTTTTTTTTGAGACTTTAATATTGTTTATATCGATATTGGATTATATCGTTATCGACCGAAATTAAGAAATATATTGTCCAGTTTCTCATTTTCGCTCTGTGACGGGGACAAATTTTAAGGAGAAAGTAGGTTAAACTGAATTCCCTCAGAACATTTAAGGTTTTAGTAAATTATACTAAGTTAAAGTGATGTTTTGACAATCAGACCTACTCCTAGTCATTCTCTGTTTTGGTTAAGTTTTATCCTTTGTGTTTACGATTAGAATCAGTTCCCTTTTGGTTATTATGTTTTAGGATTCTTGTGTTTTTGCTCGATCGCTTGTGTTTTCATCTGATCCGTCTTTGTGTTTTCCCGTGTTATCAGTTTAATTTTCTTCAGTTTATCTCCTGCTCCTTGGTTCTGCCATGCCCTCTCTCATCTGCACCCCGTTTCTTTCAAGCTGATCCTCATCGTCTTCTCAGCCTCGGCCAACATGAATTCTCTGTGTCAAGTCTAGAAATCGTTGGAGCATTGATTATATCATATACTGTCCAGCTCTCCTCCGTTCCTGTTAATGACTCCCTTATTCCTGCAAGTTTTGCCAGTTTTTGCTTTTGTTTAATAAAGTTTTGGTTTTCTCTAACCTCTCTGTGTTGGCTTCATTCCTGGGTTCAGGATGGAATACCGTGACATCTAGTGATAGCAAGAGTACCGCATACAACATATTATACGCCTGTCGAAAAAGTATTGTACGGCATCTATAGCAATGGCCCAGACAAGCAACGAGCTTTAAAACTATTTGAATCCAACCCCAACACTGAACAATTAAAACTCCAATCTTCACAAAGATGAAACAAAACCAGCTCTCTGATCTTAGGTGTTGTGACGTTTCAAAGGGTTTCTCCCTTGAGTGCTTGCTGCCATTTAACACAGAAAGTAAGGTCACACATTCAGATGCCAGTCATGAAATCCCACAGAGTTTAGAGTCACACCTGCTTTCAAACACAAATTGCTCCCAGTAATGATCACCTGTCTTTGTGTGTTGTGAGGTTGGACCCTTTACGGAATCCTCTGTGGATTCTAGAGAAACACCTGGAGTCTACGTTCTCACTGTTGCCGCCTTTTAGCAAATAATAAACGGAGTCTCTAGTTTATTATAGTAGAACACCAGAATCACCTCTCTTTTCACAAGCCAAATATAACCTGAACTGTGTGAGATGCTCCTGCTGTTGCAGAAATATTACATGTTCCTGTCAAAGAACAGTGAACACTTTTTTTGGTTCTTACATCCAGACGTTTTTATGATTTGAAGTTTAAAAATAAACAAAACTGCCACAATTGTTTAGCCATTGTTTATCTTTTTTTGTTGTCCTGCCTTCAAAATGATTCAAGGTTCTTTATTGTCATTCGCATCACATGTGCTACATATGGTGGAACAAAATTATGTACTCAAGGTCCCAGTTACCCCCAAAAATATAAAGTAAACAGTCTATAGATGTACAGTATGTCAATTATTGAATCTGCAAGCTGACTGCTATGCATGTCATGTATGGCAGCATGGTGGAAAATATTGTAGTAATACATAATGTAGTCAGGTAATAGTATCTAAAATGTACCTAATTAGTAACAGGTATGCACTTGGTATACAGTATAAGTTGGTATGTATGCAAGTACCAGGTATTTATTACAACCAAAAACTATAGTAAGCTCTCTATTAGACAAAAAAATAATACTCACTTGAGTATAACACAGCCAGTACCACTGGGTGGTGCGGTCCAAAGGACCTGAATCCTGGTTCTCCGGCGAGGCGTGCTCTCAGTCACTGCAGGAAGACAGTTGGTCATGAATTGTGTGTCTTCATCATCAATGATCTGAAAAGGACAAAAAAATAAGTATTTGTTGAAAAGCAAGTCATATTTTCTGATACTAACTTAAAGTACAGTAGACATTTATTCTACGCAGAGGATTAAAAAGAAAACATCTAAAAAGAAATGTTACTTTTGGATTAGCTCATTACTGACTGAGCTGGTGATCTGCTCAATATTTATTGTTCCTCATTTTCAAAGTAAATGGACTGTACTTGCATAGTTTACAACACAGTCTGTGCCCTCATTTACAAAGCTAATCTAAATAAATCCTTCTACAGACACTAATCAGTGCTTCACATCGCATTCATACACTGATAGGCCACACATCAGAAGCAATGAGGGGTTCATACCCAGAGACATTTCAACATGTGACTGCATGCTGGTGGAATCAAACCCCCAGCTCTCTCATTGAAGGACAACTGCTCTAACCACTGATCCACAGCTGCACATTATGAGTCACCGCTGACAACCCAGCCATATGGGCCAAAATCAGGAAATGTAGGGCGGTGTTGTGCCAAAAGTTGATTGGCTGCCAAATGGTGGCCAAGGGAGCATGCACAGGAGGACATTAACAAGAATTTAACTAGATTAACACTTAACAATTATTTGTTTGCTCAAAATTATAATGGTGTGTTTTAGTCTAACTTTTCCTTAATAAATGCACTTGAACGGTCAAATCAGCTGCATTTTCATCCCCGATACACGAAAACAGAAATGCGCAGAGGGCGACTTGCTGTGCATTTCTTAGAACGTTAACAAGATAACCACCTAAAAACAATTGTTTGTTTGCTCGAAATTATAGCAAAGTTGTCTCAGTTGAACTTTTATTTAATAAATGCACTTCAGTGGTCGAATTAGCTGCATTTCACCAGGACGGCGCAGAGTAATGAAGCTGATTTGACGGTTGCTCCAGGCAAGCTGGATGAAGATGGCAGTCTATGGCAAGCCGATTGTGTCATTAATAGCCACTTTTACCTATTACATGACACAATGGCATGCCATACTAATCGAGTGCCATCTAGTGGCTGAAAATGTTAGTGTTCAGTCAGAATGAATGAAAATGATCATATCTCAGCCAAAAATTGATTTATAAATATGGGGGAAATATACATAAGTATGTTGCTTTGGTGTATAAGTCCCAGGGCATGCAAATTATGCAAAAAAAATGTAAAAAGTGACATAGTCTGAAAAATATGGTAGTTTACTCCTTGCCTCCATGCATAAACAATGAGTGTTTTTCCCAGTTAATTTTTGCTCTTCGGTCCTGCCATGCCCGCTCACACCTGCACCTTGTCTCATTAAACTCAGCCATTTCCCATCTTTCCTCATTCTGCCTTAGCCATGTAGGTCCTGAGTCTGCATTCATTACCTCAGTGGAGCATTGTGCAGTTTTTCTATGCCACATCCAGCTCCCTACATGCCAGGTAAATTATTCTCCATGCCTCCTTACACTATGCCTGGCTTTCTGTAAGGTTGCTGTCTGGCCTTTTTGTAACAACATTAACTAGTTCATTGAACAGAGTCACATATGTTTACCTTTAAGGACAGAATCTAATAGTCTGTTTCTTGTGTTGCCTGTGTGGTTTAAGAGAGAAGAAGCAGGCATTGCTACTTTCAGAGTACAAATGCGGGTAGATATTTGTGAAGACAAACTATTAAAATGCATTTACACCCCTCTTTTTTTTAAGAATAACCACCAAAAGCAGATGTTTTTGCTGAGAAGGTGGCAGCAAGAACCAAAAGAAAACATCAGATTCATGTTGCTGCTAGAGACTTTTCCTCTGATAGACCGCCAATAAAAATATGAAGCTGAAATCAAATCAGACACTGGTTTTACTCATGTGAAAGGAGTTTTATCAAATGTATAACTATATACAGTAAACATATATTTAGTGCTTGTGCCCCTATTACTGCACTTTTCAGTCACAGTCAAAACTAATTTTGCCTTCAGATACAAAAACAGAAACAATGTGTGAAAAAGGGTGGCAAATTATTGGCTGTAATAAAACAAAATAAAATACATAGCCACAAAGAGAAATGTAGCTTGATGACACATTTATTAGTCTAGTTAGAATAAATTATGATCCAGTGGCATTTAACTCTTTTCACTTTTACTTCTTCAGTGGACTTTGGCTTTATAGCTCATAAAAAATTAGAAATAAACAATTAATTTCAGGCTCACAGTTTTAAATGACAAACTTTAAGGTCTAGTTAAATTTGGCTGAAGCTTATGGTTTATGTGAAGCGTGAACTTGCACACAAATTATCTGGAAGTCATGTTAACTATTGATGATCCGTTTTAAGCTGTGGGAAAAGGAGCATTTCTCCAAGTTCCAAAGTTCTGCTTTGGATAAAAACAGACTTGTGTGTTCAAGATAAGTCTTAGTTCCCTCTGTACTTGGACCTTGTCAAAAAAAGTTACAGTCTAAACACACAGAAAAATAGAAACACACATAGCCTCTGACCTCCAAGCTGGTGTTCTCCAGCTGCTTCAACTCAACAGTGACAATGACTGAACACCCAGTTCCAAAATCTATAAGACACCAAGAACACAACAAAACTCACAGGGATTTCTTTCATTTACTAAAAAATAATTCCCATACTTCTTTGTGCCAGCTTATCCTCATTTTTGATTTACTTTGTTTCGCCAAGACTAAAGGCTTTGTCAGTAAAAAGCTGAAATAAATGACTGACTCGAAGACGAAGCAGATAAAGAAGACAAACATAAAAGAGCATGAATACACAAAAACAAACAGTTATGTGACAGAAATATGGTTATGGATTCAAAGTAACTTGTTGATTTTACCTGGATCTGTGCAAAGATAGCATTTATACCAGAGCAGTGGTCACGGACCACCACATCCAGCACGTTATAAATCCATTTACAAACTATTATGCAGCAATCTGTAGCAATGACCTGCACAAGCAAAGGCCTTGTGTAGCTTTGACATAGATTTCTGACCTTGATCTTGGAGCTGTGTGATGAAAACACTACATCTGATGAAACGGTTTTGTATTGTTCTTTTAAAATGAATAAATAAACATCAAATCAAATCAAATCAAAGTTTTGGGTCAGACAAGAGAAAGTTTACAGACAGAGACCATAACAGAATATGTCCGCCTTTCGACAGATATATACAAAGGAATATGTAATTTTTTCTCAACTGAGCTGTCAAACACAAACGTGACACATGCATCATCAGATCACCTTGATTTCTTTGTAAAGTTTAAGGCTTTGTCAAGCCAGAAAAATGAACAAAGTGGTGCTTTGTTGAATCTGATTCAGAGTTTACTCCTCTGGGTGGAAAAAATAATGTGATTAAACTGCAATAAACCGAGGCTTCATTCAGAAGACGTTTTATTTGTCCAGCAACTGAAACTGTGATTAGGCATTACACCCAATATTGTCAGGGAAATTAGAAGCCTAATGTGTGAAACAATACTTAATGACATCATCTGTTTGAATCCAATTATGTGTTGGATTAATACCATGAAGCTGTAAATGCCAGTATGTTGCATTTAGTCTGTACTGTGCAAAAGTGATGCAATTATTGTGACTAAATGAAAATAATTGACATCTTAATGTACAGCCATTTGATAAAAACTGTTGGGGCATTGAACTGGCAAAAGTACATTAAAACGTTGACTTATTTTTGACCAGGACATCTTTACCTCTCGCCCAAAACAGTTTATTTTAGAAATTGACAAAAAAAAAAAAAAAAAACTTTTGTCTAAGAGCAAAATAGAAAACTAGTCTGTTTCTCAGTTGGGCTGAATGTCCCCAACAATCTCTCACATAATCAAAAATGCAGCAGAGAGAGAAAGTTCATATTTCTCCTATTTTAGCATCTCTGGGCAAATCCTGAACATAATTTAGGATTATTCTTTTTACCTTTACATATCATAATACTAAAGCTTCATCATACTTAAAGACCTCACTGGTCCATCTGTTTTCAAACATGAGCTCTTTGCTTTCAGACTGAATTATTTGTGGGCCCTGGGGGTTGTTTTGTTGTAGAACCAGCTCCTGGTTTGGGTTCAGGAAGCAGAAATCTTAATCAAAATTTAAAAATTTGCATAAAACTTGCATAAAACTTTTTTTTTAAATTAAAGATTTTGCACTAGCACAACAGGAAGTGAGGATGAGAGCTTGCACTTTCAGATAAACCCTTCACTCTGCAACTTCTCTTCCCCATTTCCTTTAATTAGTTTGTACTCTGTTTTTTTTATTTTTTGTTCGTGTCACATGCGCTTGAAAAAAACGAACAATCACCCGCTCTGCTACCTGACTACAGACTCCACCATCAGTTCCCAACACTGATGGATGATGTCACCCACTCACCTTCAACTTCCTGGTAAAGACACGCATCAGAACAACATCCAAACTGTACAGAGACAAGAATGATGCTTTCTGTTGGAGAATTTTTGGTCAGAGTTTATGGATGTTTTTAACTACTACGACTGAGAATGTTAAATCTGCTCATGAATCATATGTATGGGTTAGAAGAAAGCTGAATGAGAAGCTGAGGCTGCTATAGGTGCAGTTGTCGCTCCGAGGGTGCCTCAGAGTCTGTGAGCTCGGCTGAAAACAAGCTTCACACACGGCCCGTGACTGATTCTCATGACTGGTCTTCATGCATGTACTTCCTGCATATCCGTGTGACGTTTCCTGAAAATCAGACCTTTCAAGTAAATTCCGGTTAAAAAATCTTCTCCTGCCATCGAGTGTGGTTCTTTGATTTAAGTAAGTTAAGAGAGAATAGTTTTCTCCAGCACTATCTTAAATCAAACTGCACACATTACTTAGGGTTTTTAATTGTCCCACATTGTGGAGCAAAACGGGAAATTGGAAATACCCTCAGTCCGTCCATCAAACCTGCCCCAATCATTTGAGGAAACTATATGCTTTCTAAGTTTTATATTGTTTAAAATTATAATTTTCACAAGTTATTAGGATGGTCGAAGATTAGTCTATGGTGCTCAAGACCACCACTGGCCACCCCCCGGCTCCGCCACTGCTCTTGGTGAAGGATGAATTTACTCCCCCCACTCTCCAAGATTTGTCACGCTGGACAAGCCAAGAAAAACCTCCCTCTGTTCTCCACAGTGTAAATCATCCTTACCTTAATATCTTGCACCAAAAACTTTAAGATTTCCTTCAGTCCCCGTTCTATTCCAATCCTGAAAAACACTCATCTCAAAAACTACAAACACTCACTATTCAAATCCCTCAGTGACGGGGGACGTTGGCTTGCTTTATATGCAAATCATGAAATCACACAAGTCTCCTTAATTGTTTTTAAGTGAAATGTAATTATCTGGAGATATTTAAACTGAACTGGATTATAATTAGATTGTACAACCAGATAAATATTATCGTTTGTATGCAAATATCTATTGGTAACTTGTATTGAACTGGCACTACACAGGTCAAAATGATTTGAAGTAAAGTACTCAACAGTAATATAGCTGTGAGCTAAAATAAAAAAAGAAGTTCAATTCAGAAACAACTGGACTTTATTTGTACTGTGAGCTAAAACATAACAAAGATCAGGTTGGCAGCTTTAAAGTTTAAAGCCATAAAGGTGATAACAGCAGGGCATCTGTAAAAGGTGGGAAGATAAAGTAAAAGAAAGGGAGTTTAGTGTGGGAAGACTGTAAAATGGAGCGTTTGTTTTCTCTGCAGAGTCTGGCATGTCTGTGAAAGTCCACGGTTTGTCTATTTCAATCTCTCTCAATCTCCTGCTCTCTGCTCAGACGGTAAACACAGATGCTTCGGAGCGCCTGCACGAACAAACGCAGTGCTCTGTTCAAACACACACATGCACACACACACACAAAGACTGGGGTGACAGACACGGCAATCCCTGGAGAAATCTGACAAAAAAGGGGATATTAGTAGCAATGTGTGTGTTTGTTGGTCACCGTGTGCGCACACGTTTAGGGTTCGCAATTAAATGCCAAGCAGCTGCAAAGTAGTGAATCCAGTTAAAGCCTTTGAGACCAGAGTCCAAATAATACGAAGCAAAAGGCAGACAGAAAGATAGATCAAAATGTCACATCAGCACTTGAAGATGAGCTTATTTCAGAGAATAACAAAGTTTTCTTGTCTCCACGAAGACCTTGGAGGCACCGGCGTTTTGCCTTGAGCTTTCCATCAATCAAAGCCATACTATTACAGCAGAACACCTCTGGGATCTTACGGCTACCATCAATATTGCATCATATTACAATTTATGTCTAAGCCACCCAACCCTGGCAGCAGTCTCCCACATAAAAACAGCTACTCTGTGAAATTAGCTTCATTTTTTTTTAAACAAACTCTTTGTATTCTGTAGCTTTTAAAACACTGGAGTACAAAGTATTATAACATCGACTGGGCCTCAATATCTACATTTTTTTTTCCACATCATGACTCCAGATCTTTAGCATCTTAGGGCAATTGTCTGAATGCTGAGTCAGCATTTACAGTCTTTGCCTTTTTATGGTTTCCTCTTCAATCAGACTACTTCTAGAAACTTTATTCTATTTGAACCATTCAAGCATTAAAATGTTCGGTTCGACTGGGAACACCACACTTTTGTGGGAGGTTTTTGTGGGGTATTTTCTATATTTTTCAAAAAATTTGAATTTGTTTTACACAGAAAATCATGTTTCTTTAAAATTAACTTAAGCTTAAATGGACCATTTTTATCTTTCTATGCCTATTTAACTTTTAGCTATGGTTTAGTTGATTTTAACTTGTAGGTATTTTTTTATTTTATTTATTTATTTATTTATTTTTGGTAAATTGAACATTTAGCTACTGTTTAGCTCATTTTTGCTTTGTTTCGGCTTCAGTTAGTTTTGTTTTAGCTACTAGCTACTGTTTTATTGTTTAAAAACAGCTACTTTTTGCTAAATATGGCTTTTAGCTACTGTTTCACCATTTTAGCTTTTAGCTACAGTTTGTGCATTTTAGCTTTGTTATTTTTTAGATAATTTTATTAATATGTACGGACAGACAGACAGATGGAGGGCGTTTCTAATTCCCCCTTTTTACTTTGAGTCAGGGGTCAATTAAACGGAACACAGAACTCTCAAAGTAATGAAAACCAGACCTACAGAACATGTTCTTTTATACTGTCAGAAATATAATAATGAACAAAAACAACTGATCCAGACTTTTAAGAATAAAAATGGACATTTGACTGACTACAACAGAAGTCTCAAATTAACACTGAGCAAACAATGATAATTTATTCAAAGCAGACCCACATATTTGAATTTTTTTGTCTTCTGTTTTTGGCAAAGTTTTGATCCAGACTCTGTGCTAGTTGTTGGCAGTATTGCGCCATTTAAGGTTTTTGCTGATAAAATAAAAATCACTAAACAAGGAAAAGGCATGGCTAAGTAACAATAAAAACAATAATACAAAAATGAACTACAAAACAAAAAACTAAAATCCTAGGATCATGGCATAAAATGCTTTTTGTGAAGTATTTTTGTTCTTATAATTGCAATTTTAGTGCTGCAGACCGACATCACAGCTCAAGACTGGTTGTGTTCTTTATCTGTTTTATATACAGTATATATATTTCTCTAAGCATATTTTTGACCTCATGACATTTTCAAAATAGGTCAGAGAGAAGTGCTCAAGAAAGGACTACAGGATGTTTTTACTATTCAATTGGACCTCTGGTTTTGCTTCTATGCTCTGATGGTTTTCATTGTATCTTCATGAGTCTCATCAACCCCAAAGTACAAACGTTTGCTCGTCTGTTCCCTGTTCCTGCAAGTTATTTCATCCCTTCTCACTGTCAGGCTTTTATTAAGTCATTTGCTCTGCTCTTGTATTTAAAGTCCTTCATCATACCATAGATTCATTGTTTAGTTTTTACTTATTTAACATTGTATGTGTCATAATGAAGCAATCTTTTAAATTCTCTTTAAAGGATTTTTTATTATCTCATGCCTTTTTGTCCTTTATTTGAGCACAACCAGTGTGCCATTAACACCAAATTTTCTCAGGTGCCATTACTCATGTTTGGATGTGATGGGGTTTTTTTTTTCAGCCCAGTATAACAAACTCTGCAGGTTTCCATGCAGAATGAGGTTGAATTCCAGCGTAATGGAGTATGACACTACAATGTTTTTGGCTTCCATCTATTAAAAACAAAATGGACAACATAATGACATAACAGAGAAGTAATTATTTTCTTTCATGATTAAGCTTCCTTGCTGTATTATTTCAAAGTGTATATTACAGCCCAATTTTAAACACTACAGCTTCATAAGGCTTTTTATGTGGCAAGATTAGAAGCCTATGACTACATTTTCTTTGTTGTGGTGCTATATTGTACATCATTTCCCATGGATAATTTGTTAAATGGAGCGATGCAAGCTAAATTCACTGCTAAAACGAACATGCCGTTTAAAGGAAATGCATTTCCATTTCACTCTTCTCTGTTTTCACTGGGTAAATGATAGCAGGATGAAGCCCTTGATGCTGAAATAGTGTTTTGTGTTGGTTAGTTGGGTGGCTGACTAAGTGGCAGAGAGGCAGTACTTTTCTCTGCTGCAGAGATGCATGGTCCATTTATCTGTAGTAGTGCCTTTAGCATGGCTGTGTCTGTATTCAAGCAGAGAAAAAAAAACACATTTTTCTTTTGAAGCCAGTCACATCCATCCATGCTGCAACATTTAAGATTCCTACCGTCTACTTTAGTGTCAACATGGAAGAAAACAGGAAGCTAGTGCTATGCATGGTTATCATTTTATGTTCCCATACAATGATGAAATGTGTGCTCTGCATTTAACCGATCATACGTGAGGTACACCCAGGTGGAGCAGCGGGCAGCTGTATAAGCACCCGGGAAAAAATGAGAAACGCTTCATGAATTTGCGTGTCATCGTTGCGCAGGGCCATGCTAATCTTTTCTGTATTGTTCCAGTTTTACTATATGTGCTACCCAAGTAACACCTGATTTAAAAAACAGCTACTCTTTACATTTGGTCAGTGATGATAGCTCTAATGGTTCAAGCTACAAGGCTAAACAGTAAATACCAAAATTAAATGTTTCATCCTTCCATTCATCCATAATCTGCCTCTTTTTCCAAAGTTGGGTCATGGGGGCAGCAAGTTTACAGGGAGGACCAGACCTCTTCCCACAGACACCGCTTCCGGCTCTTCTGGGAGGATTCTAAGGCTTTCCCAGGCCTGCCAAGAGACAGTCTCTCCATTATCTTGGGACTTCCTTGGGGTCCTGCAAAACCTCTGTATGGGAATGTCCAGGGGACTATCTTACCAGTTGCCTGAACCACCTCAACTGGTTCCAGCAACTTTACTCTGAATCTCTATCAGATAACTGAACTTCTCACCCCATCTTCAAGGAAGAGTCCAACCATCCTGCAGAAAAAATAATTTTGACCACGTGTATGTAATTCAGTTCAATTCAATTCAGCTTATTTGTATAGCACCAAGTCACAACAGAAGTTATCTCAGGACACTAAACAAAAACATTCACATACATTATAAATGCCAATTAGTAAAGTTATCTAAGGAAGGAAGCCAGCAGATGCATTAAGTCTTCATTTTGTCGCATTTATTTATGTTTATCTGTGATCTCTTCTTCTTTCAGTCATTACCCAGAGTCTGTGGCCAAAGGTGAGGAGGGTAGGAACTGACTGGTAAACAGAGAGCTTTGCTTACAGCTTTTTCACCACAATGGGCCATCACAGACTCTACAAAACTGCGGAAGCTGCACAGATCCATCTGTCAACCTCTCACTCCATTCTTCCCTCTCTCATAAGATTATTGAACGCTTCTACTTGAAGCAGCACCTCACTCAAACTAAGGACCATGGCAGCCAATTTGGAGGTTCTGATCTTCATCCCAGTTGCTTCTCACACAGCTATGAACCACTCCAGTGAGAGCTGGAGATATTGGCATGACAACGCTAAATACATTATTCGCAGAGACAGATTTCTAAGGTCACTGAACTGGACCCCTTTCACCCCCTGCTGCACAGAGAAATTCAGTTCATAAAAGTTATGAACAGAATCCTTACAACTGGTAACTCTGGCGAAGTGGGACTCTTACCTTTAAGGGTCCAACCTGCAGTTGGTAATGTGAACCAGCCTCTTGCACCATTTACAGTATATAGGAACTAAGGGGGCCGAAATGGTGTAGAGGCAGGGCAGCCGACTTGGGACCCGAAAGTCCCAGGTTCGATCCCCAGTCATTGCACATCTCGTGGTGCCTGAACAGCACACCCTTTCCCCAAAATGCTCCCCGGGCACCTTCAATAGCCGACCACTGCACCACCTGGTGGTGGATGGGTTAAATGCAGCGATCCAATGTTGACATTGTATGGGACCATACAATGATGGCAATACATAACACTTTATTATTACATTGTATTATATCATACACCCCTAATCTCATACGCACAGAGCACATCCCCTCTCACATTGTACCTTGGGAAACATGGCTGCATGACTTTCTCAGGTCATAAAACACAGGTAGACTGGTTGGGCAAACTTCAGAGGATGATTGAAACCCACATTGTTCCTCATGAATAAAAGGTTCAGCTATCACTGCAACACCCCTGAACAGATCTTACCAGGTAAGCTGAGGAGTGTGATTCCACTGCAGTTGGAACACACTCTTTGGTCCACACCATCACTCCAGTCTGCCAATGCAGTGACACTGCCTCCAATGTCCAGGTGATGTTGCAAAGGACTGTCAGCCAAGACATCTCAGTAACATTGAGTCTTGATTAATTCAGGCAGATCTCAACCCTGGATAAAATGTGTCACTGTGTAATAAAAACTGTTATGAGCAAATGAAGAGAGCTCATAAATTTTGCACAAACTGCATCAAATGTTTGTGTAAAGATAATTTATTCACTATGTAGAACAAATTATTGCACAGCTGACAATCTATTCTGCTCTTGTTTTACACATCAGTTCATCATGATTTGTGAAGTATTTATTATTCAGCCACAACAGAAGGTTAGAGAACCATAAAGTGCAACAACATGAAAATAACTCAGTGTCTTGTCAGATAATTACACCATCATTATGCAAACCTCAAGCGTTTGAAGCAACCAGACATAACAAACAAAAGCTGCATCAACAGTATTTTGGCATTACTGTATATATTCCATAAAGTCAAAATGTTCAAAGTTTTAAGTTTTAAAAGTACTTTGGTAATCAAAAAGCAGGAAGGGGGCTGGACACCCAGGGTGTTATAACTTTAAAAACAATAAATACAGTATATACATGTGGTATCATGCCACAAGTCAGGCAACTATGAGTCCAAACATCAACTTTTCTGTCTCCCTTTTTTTCTGCTGTTTAAGGTTTGCTTGGCTTTACGATTTCCAATATTTCCCCTAAAGCTTATGAATTAGTTTAGACTGACTGATCCAAAGCCTGAACAAAAAACATCTTGTCTGCTATTTGCTTCTTCTTTTCAAACAAAACTCCATTTGTCTCCCTGAGCAAAAGCACTGTGAATGCCTAGATAAATATGACCCATGTCTCATGGTAACACAGGGAGGGCTGGGAAAAACACACACGTAGACCCACGTGTGTCCATTCAGAGCCTTCATAAGCACAAAGACACACATTTCCAGAAAATGACTGCAGACTCAAACTCCCTCAAGGTTCTGAAAAACTAAGGCAAAATGTCTTGTTGTAGCAATGCACTGAACTGTTGCTTGAAGAAAAATATGCCAATGTCCCATCACTGAGGAGATTTGAATAGTAAATGTAGTTTTAGAGATGAGTGTTTTTCTAGACTGCAATTGAACAAGGAATGCAAGTGAACCTTTAAGTCAAGATATTTGTGTGGTCAGGAGTTACACTGGGTATCTATGCTTGTCCGAGGCATTGCAAAGAGACCGAGCCTAGCAAGCGAAGGGAGCAATTTTATCCATCTCCAGATGCAATGACGGAGTCAGGCTGTGGCCATTGGCGGCATTGGCCAACATAGGTCAATGTTCAACCAATCCACCAGCCACCCCAATCATTTGAGGAAACTATACTTTTAAGCAAACTAGAAAATAGTTTCTTCAAATAATTAGAGTGGGCGGTTTACTTGTATACTGTATATGGTACTTTGTAAATGGACTGTACTTGTATAGCACCATACTAACTTATCAAGATACTCAAAGCACTTTACACTATCTGTGCCCTCATTTACCCATTTATACAGCACTCTACTATGTCTTTACAAAGACTAGTCAGTGCTTTTAGATTACATTCATACACTGATGGGACACACATCGGAGGCAATGAGGAGTTCAGTGTCTTGCCCAGGGATACTTCAACATGTGACTGCTGGTGGAATTGAGCCCCCAACTCTCCCATTGGAGGACGACTGCTCTAACCACTCAGCCACAGCCACCCTGCTGGCTGCTACTGCCATATCGTAGCAGCCATCTTGGATTTTGGCATGGCAACCCAGTTTTGATAGAAATATTTCTTACACCTACATGCAACCACACGCCAAGATACACGTCAGTACCTCGCGTGTTTATCAAGTTATCATGCTCATAAGATGCACGGGCAAACAAACAGAAACATTTCTAACTTTGCGAAAAATGCATATCCCATGTTGACTTTCATGTCAGAGTTTGAGATCATCTCATGTTGAGAAATGACCTTGAAAATAATGTAATGCACAATCTCATGCAATAACATGAGATGTCATGCTCAGACTATGTGTTGAGGATCACTCTGAGTTACTACCACATTAAATTATAAGTCAATATCTGTACCTGTATAATAAAATAAATTCAGTGGTTCATGAGGAAATTTGCTAACAGACAAACAGAGTTGACCTAAAATAATTATTGAGAAATATTTAAAGATTGTGTCCAATATGTTATAATATGGGTTTGCGATTAGTCTAAAGTTCATCATTTACACTTGTTCATCCAGTGATTACTTTCTGCAAGTTTTGTGAAAGTTTGTCCAGTGGTTCATGAATTTTTTTTACTATTAGACCAGCACGTAGACAGAGACATGCAAAAACATCATATCTATCTTTGCCTTTTGGAGGGAGGAGCTAAAAAGCAGGATTTCTTGTTGTGTTGTTTAGAAAACAACAAGCAGATTCTAGGACAGCAGCCAAAACCAACCACAGAGTGAGCCGAGGGCAAAGAGCCACAGAAGGAACATCGACATTTGGCATCTGTATCGGTGCGCAACACCGGTCAGGGTCAGTGTGAACCAAACTTAAAAACAACTTGTAAAAAACAAAACTTCTAAAGAATGAATATAAACTGTATTTTATACAATATAACAT
>JAVCKU010000013.1:24630292-24641349 GCA_032273985.1 Hypsolebias coamazonicus
GCATTTTATTGTTGGATGTAACTGGGACCCTGTGTACATTATTTCGTTTCATCACATGTACCACATGTGGTGCAAATGACAATAAAGACTCTCTGACTCTGACTCTGGTGGATATGTAAATCAAGAAGCTCTGCTCTGTCACACACACACACACACACCGCTCTCAAAAATAAATAAATAAAACACTTCTATGAACGCTTATCAGCGTTGCACAGGCTGACAGAAACTGTAACATCTTATCAGGGCTATGTAAACTATCTGGAAGTGTTCCTGGACAAATCTTGCCGTCTTGTCGTCCATGCATATTATTGTGTCTATCAACGTTGCTTGCGGTGGTAGATTGTTTTGATACCTTAAATCGTGCCCTAAGGACATGGCGTGAGAGATCTTTTTTTAATATCTCCTCATGTCTTCTTCCCCTTTTCTATCCGGGCAATAAGGGCAGCAATTTTTAGAAGCTGCAGCCCCTGTACATTTCTGTCCATCTTTAGGACAGCTCTTCAGAATGTAATTTCGTTGTACTTCACTGTGCAACGACAGTAAAGCTTGTTCTGATTCTGATTCTGGGAGCTGTCACAACAGACATTTGTGGAATACTGAGATCATTTGGCACTTGAACTGCTCAGAGATAGATTTTACTTAACAGATGAAGGTAACAGTTGGGGGTGTCAAGCAAAAGAGCTGAACACGCATGTGCGCACCCCTTTTCATATTTTAAATAGTTTAAAACAAGTTTGTTTCTTTCCCTTTAACCCAAACTATCTGGATCATTTGTGGAGAATTATGGCTTTAAATTAAATTAAAAATCCATTTAAAATTCACGCTGTAAGGCAACAAAACAATTACCAAGAGAGATTAATACTTTTGTACCCGACCTGTTTGAGGCAAGTAGACAAGTCAGAATGGATGTTCATATTTGATGAAACTCAGAAGACAAAGTAGGAACTTTGAATCATATCCCAGTAACAGGAGAACTTGTTGCTAAGAAGCCTGTTGTTTCTTATAATAACTCCATCCTGCATCATCATCTGATTTATTCTCCCATTTATCACCTTGTTCCCTGATCTCATATTTTCTGCAGCCTCTGTTGGTTTAAACTATTATTGCCCGACTTCTACAAGATTGTAAACTGCATGGTTTCGATCACACAACAATCCCTCTATGGTTTGTAATAAAATGTAGTTTCTAGCTTTAAAGGCCAAACTTCTCACCAAACACTTGAAAATTATTACAATAAATTTCAAGAAGAGGGGACCAATGCAGAGCAGGAAGTTTATTCAGTTTGCTTTGTTTTTATTATAAAATGATTATTTGTGTGGCACCAGAAATAAGAAATAGAATATTTCTTTCCCACAGTGCTTCTTAAAAAGTGCTTGTCTGATTGATTTTTATCCAGCTGTGCAGCTGCTGTTTGTCAAACTAATTAAAACGATAAAAATTAAGCAGCTATGTGTTCGAACGTAACCAGCTGCGCCAGATGAATGACTTTGACTTTACCTTTCTTCCATGGACCTGACATCAATATCTCCTCAAGTTTGTTTTCTTTAATTTGACTGAATTGTATTTATTTACCTCCTTGAATTTAAATGAAGGGAAATAACTTACTTCAAATCCATTCTTTGATGATTGAGGATTTCATTTAACATCACAATTGGTTTGTCATGAAGGGCTCGCTCACAGTGAACCATTTCGTCTTCATCCCTCTTCTTTATGATAAAATGTGTTGGTTTGAGTCGGAGCAGTTCATGCCTGAGGCCCTTCATTTGCTGAAGAAGGAAATTGTTTTTTGGGGGGTTGTTTTTGCATCCAGATTGCCTCTTACCAGAAAAACAATTTGAATGTTAAAAACTTTAATTACTCTATGGTGAATTGAGTTGGCAGGAGTAATGTTGAGAACAAGGTAGCATTTTGGATTAAAATGGACTCATTAACAGCTTGGTCACCTTTCCCCCCCTCTAAAAATCAAGAAAACATTTAAAATACAATTATATCCAATGTGTCAAAAATACTTTTCTCTTATTGCAGTAATAAAGTGGGAGACATTTGTCTGTTTTTGAAATGAAAAGCAACAAAGATCATTTAATGTTTGATTGTGGCATCTTTCTTTCTTTTATTTCCTTTTTTTTTTAACCAAACTTTGAAGGTAACAATATGTGCAATTACAAGGAGTAGTTTTAAAATTCAATATCATTACCAAATAAATTCAGGATGTGAGCTTGACCAAGCACATAAATCTTAAGTGCTGCAAAAAAGTAACATTTAATGTTATACATTTAATGACCCCAAGTTGGCAGACTGAAAAGATATGGACCCAGAATATTTTTTTAAAAGGACAGTTTTTTTTATTTATTTACAGTCCTGGAAAGGTTGTTTTGGCTGTGGAAGGAAGCAGGGAGTGGGATGGTTCTCGATGTTTAAGATATTCAGTTGGAGATTATTTGTTGGAAATGTTCTTATGATTATTTGTTTGCTGTTCGTGTTGGAGAGGGGGAAGGATGAGGTCCTAGTTTCCGTCAAGGATGCAAGAGGTGGAATCTGGAATAAATGTGCAGAGGGCTGAGTCTTGATGTCTGCGGGATTCAGGATGATGTCGCAAGGAGCAAGGAGGAAGATGAAGAAGCATGGAGGAACAGGGCTTGGAGGCACATGAAGAAATAGCAAAAGGCTAGTCATGATTTTCAAAAATTAAGTTTTAGGCTGTCGTTCAAATTTCCATAAGCAATATATGCTCCAGCGTCAGATGAACATCTGGCAGGGGTTTATGTAGTGCTGGAGTCAATGGAAATCAGGTGCAGGTGTGGTTGACTGGATGATTGTCAGCTGTGGGGGAAAGTGGTCATGACAGAAAAACTAGGAATCCTACAAAAAGTACATAAAAAAAGACCTTTAAAACACCTTTAGAGACAGACAAGCAGATTCTGCCAAACTTTCTACTTTCTTCACTTTAAATAAATCTAAAGGAAATGTTTTAATTAGTGTCATCTTCATCTATATATTGTCGTATGGCTCCATGTGTGAGAGTCAAAGAGTTCACTCCAATTAACTCAACACAGGATGTAGGGAAATTATTATCATGACAAGGTGTTTGAATTATCAACAGCTGATATTTAAAAAGAATGTGCTTTTGTGCCAGAATGAGTGGGTTTGAACAAGGCAGTTAGAGTAAGGTGTTTTTAAGGAGTCTTTGCTCCTTCAAGAAGCAAGAGAAAGGTTATGGTTTAATCAGGGGAAATAAAGAAATTATAATAAGGGAAAAAAGCGTACCTTGGAAACCAAAGACAATCCTGATAAGGTCATTGTAATAAAATGTATTTTTATACATTAGTACTGATATCTGAATTAATGTTGTTTGTCATTAGCACACTCCATTCATCCATTATATTTTACCCCCTTCTTCCTTTTTGGGTCAGTAGTGCAGTCACTGTGCAAGAGGTGGGAGACACCCTGGACAGGTCGCAAGTCCATCACAGGGACACAGAGACAAAAGAGACAACCATTCATGCTCTTACTCACACCTACAGACTAGGGAAATTTTGGAGTTAACAATCAGCCTAACATGCATGTGTTTGGTCTGTGGGAGGAAACCGGCGTACATGGAGAAAACCCATACATGCAGAGAAAGAACATATCAACTCCACCCAGAATGGCACCTCAGCTGTGATTCGATCCAGCGACCTTCTCACTGAGAGGCAGCAACTCTACCAATTGTGCCACCATGCCACCCCATTACACAGATAAGCCCAAACCAGATGAAACCCAACACAGTTACAGGTGCTCCTATGAACATAAACAGACCCAACTTATTTATAGCATATGTATTAACATAAATAAGTCATAATTATTATGTATTATATGTATTAACTACATGAACTTACATTAACATATAATGTAATTCCCTTGTTGCATTTTCAATAGTTATTTTTTTGTAATTTTGAAGATGTGTTTTTCTGTACTGGAACTGAACAAGAAATGCAAGACATCTTTAATGGTTTACGTGTAAGATACTCAAGTCGGCAGGAGCTACACCGTATAGAAAAACAGAGGTAATTTTTTTAAATTTATTTTTATTTAGTCCGTTTTTGCTTGTTTGATACTGTGCAGAGTGACAGATCCTACAAGCAGAGTAAGACATTTTATTCACAGGTGTGATGATGGAGCCAGGGGGTGGTCAATGATAGATGAATCTTCCACCATCCCAAAATTTTTAGGAAACTATACTTTGAAAGCAATATAAAAAGACATTTTTTTTTTAATTATCACTGTGGCCAGTTTACATATATTCATACAATGGTGACCATCTTGTATTTTGACATGAAACGACAACCCAATTTTTGATAGTGACCTTTCTAATCTTGTGTGGGACTCATCAGTGGTCAGCAAACATCACAATTTTGTTGCAGGGGGTGAAAGAGGGTGCAGTCATGTGTGAAAATAGTGAAGCAGGCTGGGCTGAGGACACAGCCCTGTGGTGCGCCTGTAATCTGAGTGAGTGTGGATTGGGCCTACGTCATACCTCCCACTTTGCCATTCTGTGAAAACTGTGAATCCAGGAGCAGAGTGTGGTGTCTAGTCTCAGGTGGCTGAGTTTGGTTATCTGACTGTGGGAAGATGTGATGAAGGCTGAGGTGAAAACAATAAAAAGTATTCTAACATACTGTAGGTGCTTCTATTTAAGTGTAGCATGTAGTGCAGTTAAGATGTCGTCTTCTGTTGATCTGTTCACCCTGTAATCAAACTGGCGGCTGTCCATATTGGCAGGAATGTGTCCTTGTGATGCAGGACGAGTCTCTCGAAGCACTTCATTATTATTGGCGTCAGGGCAGCTGGGCAAAAGTCAATTAGGCACTTCACTGTCTGACTTTTGGGCATGGGTACAATGGTGGCAGACTTGAGACACATAGGGACTACAGCCTGCTGCAGTGACAGGTTAAAAAGGTTTATGAGCATGGATTCCAGCTGGTCTACATATGAATTCAGGGTCCAGCCAGGCACCTTGTCTGGTCCTGCAGCTTTGGCTTTGTTGATCTTCTGCAGAGTTGATTTCACCTGGTGTCATTGCAAGATCAGGGTGGTAGCTTGCTCAGTTGATGCTTTGGTTGAGGCTTTTGCACTGCTGTTTGTAATGTCAAAGAATGCATTCAGGGCATCTGTAAGTGCAGCATCACAGTTGGTCAGTGGCATGTTGACATTGTATAGTCTGTTGGGGTCTTGAGACCTCTCCACCTGCTGCATGTGTTGTTGGTCATGAAGTGGCCCTCAACGCACTGTTGGTACTTGTGCTTGTCTTCACTGATGTCTCAGGTTCTCTGTGGGCCTCAAGACTTGTAGGCTGTAGACTTTTGGCTTGGTAAACAGTGTCCAGCTTGCTCGATGGCTGTGTCAGAAATAGTGTTATCCAGCCATGTCTCCATGATCACTACTACACAGCTGTCTATGGTGCGGGAGACTATCCTCAGTCGTATCTCATCCAGCTTGTTCACGAGAAACTGGGAACTGGAGAGGAACCGACTTGGTAAGGCTGGTCTGTGCGGGTTGGCATGAAGTTTAGCTCGTGTGCCATCCTGCTTCCATGCTTTTCGTTTCTTTCTTTGCATCATCTTCATCATCTCTTGAGTGGAATGATGGTGCTTTTGCTGGGATTGGAACAATGTAGCTCCAGTGGAATGGACCCAAGGAACTTTAGGGTAATGCTTTGATATTGGATTCTCATTTTAGGCAGGTCCACCCATCCATAGTGCAAATGCTCATTCAATGCTTGCACAAGGAAATAAAAAATACACCACACAAAAAAAAGCCACTGAATAATTGGGAGCTTCAATCCACTGCGTCTACAAAGTACATGCACTGCCATCTTGTTTCTTACTCCTTGTTTTTCTACACAAAAAGGCTAGTGCTCAGAGTATGAGTTGAGGGTGACTGTCAGCTACTATCACACCAAATCTTAGCTCAAATTTTGTGAAAACTGATTGACAAATTCATTTTTGTTTTGGCTAATGCTGATTAACTGTGGTGGCCATGCTGAATTGGGTTGAGTCTAAAAGTCAACCGTAGTGGACGTTCAGTTGATGATTATGTTGAGAGTTTTGTTAAAATTCTCAAAGTGGTTCTTGAGATTTTTAGCTAATGGACAAATGTAGCAAAAGGTATGTCTGGATTAATAATCTTCACTATTTGAAGGATATGTGTTTCTTAGTCAAAAATAACTCGGACTTTCTCCTATGAAAACATTCAAAGTTTAGTGCAATCAGCACTTCTAAAGAACATTATAAAAAGGCTCAAATGCAGTTTTACATGTAGTGATAAAATTTGGTGTGGCAGTAGCTGAACATCAATAGCAACACATTCTGAGTGCTAAGAGGTTATGTGATAGCTTGCAATATTATGTGTAATTGCACAAAGTATGTCAGGCACTAAAAATAAAAAAATAGTTTCTGCTGTCATTAACAGGCTCAGTGTTGTGGTCATATTTTTTATAGATCACTTTACTTGTGTAAATAATGTATTTTATCAGCTCTGGAACAAACATGACAAAAACTAACAAGATTGTTTTATTTGTTTCTTTGTTAAAAATGTCAACATGCTGGTAGTGAATTATTATCTGTCTTTTCTATTCCATGTTTGAGCACGATTTTGTACAGACAGTCAACAATAACTGTATTGGATAAAAATGTCTTCCTTTTTGCTTGGTACACAGAGGATAATTAAACTATAAACTGCTACACAAATTGTTTTTATTCTATTCAGTTTGGATATTTCGAGAACTAAATCAAGCAACAATAAAACTGAATGTTAACCTTTTTGGTCAAATACTTTGAAATGTCCTTCACAGGATGAAAATAACCAGTGCTGAACACAAACTGTGCCATTCCCAAGTCTTTTATGTCCTTGCGGGTCATTATATTGCCTTTTCATTGCTGCTTACAGCCTCCGTTAAGAAGTTTTGTTGCTTTTGTTTCTGTCTTCTCACGAATAGCTGCCTCATGTTGTGCATCTGTCCCACTTCATCCCCATTAGTGCCCTCCTTCTGCTGTAAGCCTTTTGATTTACACACCATGTTACTTAGAGCTGAGACAGCACAATTCCTGCCCAGCTCACAGTTTCTGCTCAATAAAACAAGAATAACGTTGCAAACATTCATCCAATTTTGTATCTTATCCATTATGGAAAAACAGAGCAAGGACAAGACAGAAGATAGCAGCGGGAGAGTGAAGGGGAGATAAATGGGGGTGTTCATTTTCTATTATGAATGAGTGGCTCTGTGCGCTGCTTTGTTCAAAATGATTTTTTTAAGCATTGCGGCGTGCTGATACAGCAGAAGTTTGCTTTGTGCTCTGAATGATTGGGGCCGGTCTTTGCAGGCGGCGATGTCTTTTGTGTTTGAGTTGTGGAAGTCCTGAGAGAGCAAACAGAATTCTCCAAAAGACAAACACGGAGTGAAATTATGATTCTTCAGGATAATAAAACCAGCAACCAGCCTGTCCCCAACAGGTGTGTTTTGTAGGGTGTGTTAAAACAATTAAAGGTCTGGCAAACCTTGAAGGAATACATCTCACCTGCTGCCTTTCAGTTCTTCATTAGACTACAACCATCCTGTCATATAGCCAGTCCTTGAATATAGAGTTATCAATTATTTGCATAATCCAGATTATTTGTTGAAAAGGATTTTCAGCTACTATTTTTGCATGTTTCAGCTCAATAACCATTAAATTACATAAGTTAAATACATTTTTGTAATGGCTCCAAAAGTCGGTCAGTTGTGAATGTGCATCTAAAAAAAAAACATGCAGTGGTTCATGAGATATTTTGCTAACAGACAGGTTTGACTCCAACATTTAATGCTAATATTTTAAGCAACATTATGGCACATTGTGTAGAGCTCAGATTATGTGTTGGGGATGACGTTCAGCTGCTACAACACAAATTTTAGCTCAATTTCTGAACAGTTAGCTGAGTTATAAACACATCAGGAGGCTCATTAATTCTCTTTCATGAATCATTAAAAACACCATCTGATCCGAAGCTGATACATTTTCATTATAGCTGAATGTGTATGTTTGGAAGTCTTTTAATTATGATATATGGGTGGACAGGGGAGGTTGAAATACATTCTACGTCTAATCTTTTTCTTATAAATTTTTATTCTTGTTGCATTTTCATTGCGTTTTCACTGCTGATAGCTGGTCTACTCATTTGAAAATGCAATAAAGCTCCAAAATCCTTGGCAAAAGTCAGTTTATTTCATGAAGATCCATCCAGTGGTTCATGAGATGTTTAGCTGACAAACAGCCGCAGTTGTCTCCGATGGGTAATCAGTTAGCCCTCACAGGATGTGTTGGGGATGACTCACAGCTACTCCCACATCAGAGTTTATCTCTATGGATGTAAAACTGACAGTTGGACATTTATGTGTTTTTTAAAGTTGATTGTTCATGGCGACCATCTTGAAATGAGTCAACTTTAAACAACAATAATAATCAACCAAGTGATTTCCTTCTGAAATGTTTTTTTATGTTTATGGTTTGTAATTTATAAAATGTTTTGCAAATAGAATAAACATGCGCAAAGACATGAGCAAAAACGTTTCCTTCAGCCACGTGTGGTAAAAATATTTGAGTTATTTTATTTCTTTGTGCAGTTTTTCAATGCCCGAGGAAATTAACGCATTTGACACAGTTTCAATTAAAAAAAAAAAAAAAAAATTAAAAATTGTTTGATTGTAAAATGCAGTTTTACTTGAGACTTGTTCTCAACACATACTTCAAGGTCTAAACGTTGCGTGACATTTTCGTTTAAAGCCTTGAAATTTACTGTTTGAATCAACCTAGTTTGTTTAAATAAAAACTGGATGGATTTCAGTTCAACTCTCCCAAAGTAATTATTGGCTGTAGAGAAAATAGCTTTAACTTTTTGGTGTCACACAAAATAAAAATGGCCACCACAGCTCATGCGTATTAGGTTTGGAAGCGTTCACCTGTTAGGAAAGGTTTAGAAACAAATTTATAATAATAAAAAACACTTTTGTTGATTAGCACTGAAACTGCACTGGTGAAAGGCACTAATGATGAATGTTCATCATACACCTAAAGTTAATCGTGGAGTTCCTCAGGGTCCCATGCTTGGACTATTCTTTACCATATGCTTCCCTTAGGTAATATTATAAAACAGCATGGGATACATTTTCATTATGCTGATGATAAACAGTTATATTTGTCTATGAAATCCAATTAATCCAATCAGTTACTTAAGACTACAAGCATGTCTTAAAGACAAAAACCTGGATGATCCTAAATTTTCTGCTTTTGAACATAGACAAGATTGAGGTTTTAGTTTTTGGACTTGAGCATCCTAGGAATTAATTTTTCAGTCTTTCGCCCTCCTTGGATGTCATTAATCTGGCCTCCAGTTCTAATGTTAAAAATCTTGATGTTATTTTTGATCAGGACATTTTATCCCCCACATTATAAACATTTATAGAACCACTTTCTTCCACCTGCGTAATATCGCTAAATTTAGAAACATCTGACCTAAGTTAGTAGATGTTTTTCATAGTTCATATCTTAGATGTTATCACTGTTTTTCTTTTACATTTTATTGCTGGATGTAACTGGGACCCTGTGTACATAATTTTGTTCCATCACATGTACCACATGTGGTGCGAATGACAATAAAGAATCTCTGACTCTGAGAAACCATACAGATGACCTGACTGAACATTGTTGGATTTATACCTCAACTTTTATTTTGGTAAATTAAAAGACATTACAAACAAACGGAAAACAATATAAAATGGTAAATCAATCAATCAATCAATACCTGGATTAATGTGCATGAACTTTGGTGAACGACTTTCATACCTTTACTTGACATTTACATCTTACATTTTTCCAGTTTGTCTGTACAAGCAAAAACAAAAAGCTGTATCTGGTCTGTACAGTTACAGTTCTTTGGTTTCATTACCTCAAACTGTGAAAAGATGGGTAATTTTTTCTGATGACTACATTTACACATCACATAACAACGAATCACAGCATGTAACAAAAACGGCACTATATGTGCACAGTCAGCACAAACACCTAATGTCTACACAAGACATTGTTTAGCGTAATTTTTTTTGCTATTTTTGGGTGTGACTGGGACCTTGAGTACACAGTTTTGTTCCACCTCATGTGATGTGAATGACAAACAACCTTGAACCTTAATGTAGACACATGACATGGAAACAAAAACATTTGTCCCTTATAGCTGCTTGTCTCGTTGTTCCAAAACTATTAGCAGTTCATAAAGCAAAATAAATAATCTGAAGCGATGAAGGAAAAGAAAATGCTGACAACAAAAAGACTCAAAGATCATAAGTAGGAGTGTCAAAAATGTAAGTGTTTATGGAATCCCAAGAATTAACAATTAAAGAATGCCAAGTTGGTTCCTCATGCCACTGAAACTCTAATTCTTTAAGAATGTTATAAATGAAACTACACCTGTAAACATATTCTGCACCCAGTGGATTTTTTTAACCTGAGAGATTTCAAATGGTTTAAACTGTTGGTGAGACTTTATTTGCAAACATTTCCTTAGAGCAATTACAAAATCATTCATTCAATTAATTTTTATACATGTTAGTCTCATTGCGCCTCAATGACGCATTTACAAGAGAGACCTGATTTTAACCCCCCGCCCCCACTCAAAAAAAAAAAAAGAAGAGAACAGTACACAATCATACAAGAAAGCATGTAAATTGGGAAAATAAATTAAAGAAAATTATATAAAAAATTATATAAATAAATAAAATAGACTTATAAAAACAAACCTGAAAGAGGATGGAGGTTTTAAACATACACACAGACCAAATTTAGAATAATATGTCTTCTTTTTATTGCTTGTCTGATGCAGTGCAGAATGATGGATCCTGGTGAGTGGAGGGAGCAATTTTATCCACTGCCAGGTGCAGTGGTAGAAACAGGGGGTGGCCCATGGCGGCCTTAATCTTCTTCTTCTTCTTCTTTCGGCTTTTCCCTTTTCAGGGGTCGCCACAGCGAGTCATCCTCCTCCACCTCACTCTG
>JAVCKU010000013.1:24642481-24653577 GCA_032273985.1 Hypsolebias coamazonicus
ATAATTTTGTTCCATCACATGTAACACATGTGGTGCGAATGACAATAAAGAATCTCTGACTCTGACTAAAAAATGATTCAGAAAAACTGGTTCATGCATTTGTGACGTATAGACTGGACTATGGCAATGGTTTGTTATTTGAGTGCTGAAATACTTCTTTAAAAGTCTTCAGTTAATCCAAAATGCTGCTGCCACTCTAAACTGGAGTTGGAAGGAGAGATTGTATATTGAATTGAGTTTTATAAAATTTGTTTAAGAACATCTGTCAAATCATCATCGAGTGTCACATTCCTGTCTTCTGTGTAGTTTTAAAAAACTAAAAATCATTTTCCAGATATGCTTCCAAATGTTGTTCACAAAGAAACGGAAACTTCTCACTGTGCTTACAGACTAGAACGTAGCAATATATTTTTATATTTACACCACGGCTCTCAATATGCTCTGATACTGAGGGAGCTTTAGTTTTAATAAAACTAGAAGGACAGATGGGTTTATTTTTGCCTGAAAACATGGAAAGAGAATTGTTTCTTTGGTTGCAGTAATGCTACACGAGCCGTGGAGTGATGGAAAAGATCATGGTGTTAATGAGCAGAAGGAAGGTGTTCAAACCCGGACTTGGTTCATCCTCAGAAATAATAACGGTGAATCTGCTGTGAAGTTTCTGGTGCTCAAAAGTCTTTCTTGCAGGCAGTATCATTTAGACCAGGACCTGTTAACTCAATTAATTTCACTCTAATTGCTTCTAAAGTGCCGATTCGCAGGTTATATCTTCATGAGCTTGTGTTGTTTACTCACCTGCAGGTTGTGTTGCCACTCTGGGCCAAGCTTCAGGGCTGGTTTGTGCCCGAGTCCTCTTACTTTGAAAGGCCTAATTAAAATACCAGCTGCCTCTGGCATTACACCCCATCAGTTTGAGTTATAATTATATAATAACAGCAGATTTATCACAAGCTCATTGCAGCTTTGTTAAAATGTCTCCAAACAACAATTAACCACTGATTATAATGATCTAAAACAGAGAAAAACACAGAAGTAAATAGATTTATGGTGCCTGGTAAGCTTGGATCATGATTAATTAAATGCATTTTTCAAAAATAATTTTCAGTCATTTGATTATTTGCGTAATCCATTGATGAGCAACTCAAAGCTCATGAGCTCATTTCATTTAACCTGCAGAACTGCCACCTGATTTGATTGCAGACACGTTTGCAGACACGTTTGTAGCTTCAGCCAATCAGAGCACTTGTTCACAGCATGTGATCAACTTGGAGGCTAAAGCCAACACGTCTTATCTGCGACAGCAGGTGACTGTTTTGCAAATGGTGTTCATGAAGAAGTCTCCAAAAGGTTTTAAATAATCTGCAGCAGTTCTCAGTTTCCTTGCAGTATTTGCAAACAGCTCCCAGTTTTTATTTTAAGGAATTTAGAAGGTATGCAATTAAAAAAAAAAAAATAAAGTCATGCAACAAATTTCCTCATAACAGTCCGAGTTGTTGTCTCCAACCCGTTTCAAAGCCTTCTCAGTTTCTTTGCTGGTTTGTCTCATAGTTGTCTCAAATATTTAGGTGTAAAAACCATCTTGTTAAAATAGTTTTTGTTTTGTCTTTTTTTTTGGGATCACCACAGCGAGTGAACTGGCATGAAAAGTTTGGTAATCGTTTTACGCCACATCCCCTTCTTGACGTAGCCTGTGCTCAAACCAGCAACCTCAGGATTATGAAACTGCAGCACTGACCGCTGAGCTACTGCAGCTTCAGAAACCTTTTGGCCAGTTCAGCTTCGATTTTATATTTTCAACATTATCCTTTGAGCTGAGGATCAGTCGCAGGAAAATTAATTTGGCTGAAATTCACTCAGTCTTAAACGTTAAATAAATCATTTTGGCTGCAGAGACAGAGGATTTTGGCAAACACACACAAAACAGTGTCTATTTATAAATTTATATATGGATCCCTAAAAGAAGGAGCAGATTCTGAAAAAAATAATAAACCTAATGGCACTTGGTTGTTTAGGGTCTAAGCAAATTGGGACAGTTGACAGAGCGGGTCGTGTTCCTGAGGCATCAATCAGCTGTTTCCTGATTTCCCTGCAGAACTCACTGATTGATTTGAATCTGTGATCCTCAAAAGCTCAAATCAGAGCAGTTGTAATCTAATCACGTTCTGATTATTTTCTTCCTGAAACTTTCCACAGACAAGAACTCAGTGTATTTGTACTATCTGTGTCTTCCCAATGTTCTCCTTTCATGATTTATGTTTTATTTTCCAGCCCTCGTGTTCCGTATTCCAGTTTTCACTCCAACACCCTCAGTCAAGCTCACCAGTTCAGTTATCACTCACACCAGTTCCTAATTTATAATCATCCCAGGTGCTTCCACGTTCCACTCACCCTCAGGCTCTCGTCACCACCTCACTGTCCGTTCACTGTCTCATCAATTCCTGTGCTCTTTGTGGTTTTTGTGCTCCTGAGTGCAGAACGATCATCCTGATGCACATTAAAAGTATTTTGTGATGTACTGTGCTTCTTTAAAAGTAAATCTTGCAAACTTTGGAATCTAAAGACAAAACAGCTTTAAAATTATTATTTTTTAATTCAAACACCTTTTTATTTATCCCAGCTTGCCTGAAACGCAGAATATAATCAACAAGTAAAAAAGTGCAAAGTGTTTAAACAAGGAGCTCTGTTTTAAAATGCACATCTTTCTGTATTTATGTCAACATCTCCATTATTCTGGTGCTTTAGGATTCTTAAAGACAAAAGTGTAAAGTGTGGTTTTTGTATTTAATGCAGACACTACTTCAGCATGCTCATAGCCCACTGTATTCTACTGTATTTGTTACCTGCACAGGAGGACGACAATGTTTTTTTTTTTCTTTGTCAGTGTCTCTGTGCGTGTTTTATGTGTCTGTTAAAAACATCCATCCCTGGACAGATTGAATAACTTTCAGAAAGCAATAATGGAATATTTATATACAACTTGATGGTTTTTTTTTTTTTTTTTTTTTTTAAAGATTAAACCCAATTCTTGATGAGCTGACTACAAGAAAATCTTTAAATTTTGCAAATATTGAGCTGTAACGTGGTGTGGTTGTAGCAGTTATCGACAACCTGTACTCTGAATGTGAGATGGGATTTTCAAAGTTTAAATTTCTGTAAATGTGTAGAAATGCTTTAGGTTTTTAATTATTGCTGCATTTGTTTTTGTTTTTTGTTCAATCTTTTATATTGATCGCCTGCTGTTTTCACAAAAATGTATACATTTAAACATAACTTTTTTTAGTTCCACACTGTCCTAAGCAAGGAGGATTTACATTTTTTTCTATGTTACTGTTCTTCATTTGTTTATGTACAATCTAGCAACCCATTCTCTGCCTCTCACTGTAGTTATTTTTTATTTGTATGTTTTTAAGCTTCATTTAGACACAAAAATGTTTTTGTCCTGGTCAGGAATATGATTGTAACATCCATCCATTTGTCTTTTACTCACTTCTTCCTTTTGTGGGTCACTGGTGCCCATATCCAGCAGTCACTGTGTGAGAGGTGGGGGACACCCTGGACAGGTCTCCGTCCATCACAGGGACACATAGAGACAAACAACCATTCACACTCTCACTCACACCTAGGGACAATTTAGAGGTACCAATCAGTCTAACATGCAGGTTTTTGGAGAGGAAACCAGAGGACCCCGAGAAAACCCACACATGCACCAAGAAAACAAGAAAATCATTTTTGCTAAAAAAAAAAAAAAAATGTTCACGATAAAGTGTGTTTGTGTGTGTGTGTGTGCTGCAGGTACAAATGCAGGGGTCTTAAAAATTTAAATCGAAAGTGTGAGTTTTATAAATTGCTGTTCACCTTTTATCCATCAGATCAGGGACAGGAGTTTAATATTGACAAGTGTTTTTTTTTATTTTTTATTTGCCACCTCCTGATGGGGAGGAGTTCAGGTACCTGTGCATCTTGTTCCTGAGTGATGGTGGGATAGAGCGGGAGATAAATCGACAGACTGGGGCCTCCATTCTCAGTAATGAGGGTGTTGCTTCGATCAGCTTGTGATGAAGAAAGAGTTGAGTCGAAAGCCTAAGCTCTTGATTCACAGGTCTGTCTACGTTCCAACCCACGCCGGTGGTCAAAATGTTTTGGGTCATGAAAGAAAAGAATCAGATCTTGAATACATATGCCTGGAATGAGTGTCCTCCTTAGGGTGGCTGGACTCAGCCTTAGAGACAGGTTGAGAAGCTCCATCATCCAGGGGGAGTGTTGAGTAGAGCCACTGCTCTTCCATAGTGACAGGAGTGAGCTGAGCTGGTTCATCTGATTAGATGCCTCCTGGACGCCTCCATCTAGAGGTTTTACAGGCATGTCCCACTTGAAAGAGGCACCGGGGCTGACCAAGAACTCATTGGAGGGACTTTTGGTCTCTAGGGATAAGGATCTGGACCTGTGACCCAACTTCAGATAAGCGGTAGATGATGGAGATGGAGCTTTTTAATTTTACTTTACCAATAATTAACTGTAGCTTCACATCTGTCACCTGTGAACAGATTTTATTGTAAGATGGTGACCACTTATAATGAAAAGCTATCTTGTCTAAATATGCCTCCAATCAAAGGTTTGTCTGGATATTAGGATGATTTATGGCTTTTTAGAGCTGTAGATCTATTTCACAGCATATGTTTTGACCTAAAATATGAAGATTTGTTTGTATTTTAATGGGACTGTTACGTTCTTTCATCTGGGCAGCAAGACTTTAGATGAAACAATTAAGTTGATGGGTTTCTGCAGGACAGCACATCCTTCAACAAAGTGACCATTTGCTGTGTATTTATGTATCTCCTGCTTTGCAGGGCCTCCAAACAAACACTGTTCTGACCACTCTCTGCAGCTACATTATTCCAATCAGGGTTGTGGGAAGCTGGATCCCAAATATCTCATCCACAGACAATTGATCATGTCCCCCCGGGAGGTCAAAAGCAATTCAGAACAAATTGCTTTTTCAGTGTGAACACATTTAAGCAACGTCGAGAGGCCGTTCTGCCAAATATTCCCACAGCAACTTGTGTATTTGAGTCCAAACGCATAAACTCGTCTTAGAATTCCGATTAAATCAAAAAGGCTCGGTATTTAAGAACATGCCGGCGTTTTGTTTCGCTTGTTTGCTTACAAGCGCTGTTACAAACCAGAAACAGCAAAGATCCAACATAATAGTTGAATCCAGTCAGCTACTTTTTTTTTTTTATTGCAAATTGCTTCGGAGTGAACATATATTTTTTAGAAGAGCATGCAGCTGTTTATGTAGCTGATCAGTATAAATTACAGACCTTGAAATCGTTTCACATCTTAATTAACCGTGTTCAATTCTGTGAAGAGTTTTCACAAGTCAGCAGATATTTTGCAGGTACGAGACTTGATTTAAAACCTCTTAATAATAACAACTTCCTGTGCACGTCTTTAACCGTCTGCTCCAGATGAGCTCGGTTTGTTGTTATATTGATAACATATTTATACGTATACATGCTGGGAGAGAACGTCAAGCTCCGTGCACTCGCACTTTCACAGACTCCAGGGTCGATTTATAATCTTCAAGATGACTTTCCCACAGTCCAGCGCTCTGGTTATTGCCCTTCCATGTAATTAGATTTCAGGGAAATTAAAAACTGATTGCACTGGGGTTCTGATCCAGCCCACCACTGCTGCATTACACACAGGAATAGACCAACACACACAAACACACACACACACACACACACACACACACACACACACACACACACACAGTATATTTCTGTCCCAAACGGATTTTCTGAGGAACTTGCATTTTGATGTTAAAAGTTTTATAAAACGGACTTGTGTAAATTAGTCCGTGACTTCAAGGAGGAAAAAGAAAAGTGATTCAAATGTTGTTTTCCATCATGAAGAGCAGCCGAAACTTAGTGATGACAAAACATAACACTAGACTGAGGTATTTACATCTGATTTAATACCTGACTGACATGCTGAAGCACACAAAGAAAAAATAAGTCATATGTCATTCATCCATCTTCGTCACTTGTTCATGGCCGAGTCAAGGCTGCAACAGGTCCAGGAGGCAAACCTTTCCACCAACTCCAGCTCCTCCTGAGGGAAAGGTTCCCAGGCTGGAGTGGCTTCAGTGAATTTCAGGTCTGCCTTGAGGTCTCCTTCCAATGGGACACCTGGAGAAGCTTCATGGAGGCATCCTATAAGATGCCCAAACTGACATCTTTGATGAGGAGGAGCAGTGGCTCTACTCCAAGCTCCCCTCAGATGAGCTCCTCTTCTTCTAAAGGCCCCCACATACTCTGGTGTACTTGACTCCGCAGAGGTCCACGCATACTGGAGGCAGACTTGAAGCAGACGTCTGCCAACCATGTCCAAGCTAAGATTCATTTTGACCATGTACTTGTCGTAATACGGCTGGTGAAGTTAAACCCAACGGTGCAGGCAGGCAGTAGCAGACTCAGGATATTATAAAATAATGCATGTATTACCAAGAAATCAAAAAGACTGATGGTGCAGCAAAACACATGAAATCGCAAGAAGCAGAAGGGACATCACCAGTGGACAGCATTCAGTGCCAGGACAAGGACTAACACAGAGACACAGTGACTAACTGTGAGACAAAACATCTGTGAGGGCAAGCAGCTGAAACACATCAGGGGAAATGACAAACTAGAAAACCAGGGAGTGTAGGAACAGACCCCATCACTAGGTGGAGGCATAACTAGGAAAACACAAACCCTATAGAAAACAGAAACTGGGGATAAGAAGGACACAAGACAAAAACACAACACAAGATGGGGCCGAACACCAGGAAACAGACCACAATCCCTACAGTACTCTGTGCCGAAAAATAAACTGCCCGATGAGAAACTGTGTTCACATCGAACTGTTTTATATGTGACACCAACCGCAGCACGGATGTGCAGGGCGACCGCCGCTCTCTGTGCAGAGCTGACAGGTGTGCAGTGGCTGCCCTGGTGGTGAAGCGCCCAACTAGCCCATCGAACTTGCTAGAAAACATTTGAAAATATTCCAAATGTTTCTCGCTGTCCATTGTCTTCATGTCCTTCACAAGTGTATTAAATTCCCCTTCTTCATCCCTGGTCTGGTTTTTAACGGCCTTATGGACCACCTTCTTTTCTTTTTTCTTTTTTTTTTTTAATATCTCAGTATTCTTTTAAAACTACGAGGAACGCGATCTCTTCCTCCTCATCCACAGACGACATGACTGAAATTGTGAGAAATGAAGGAATTTGTCGTGAGAATTTTAGACAATCTGCACGTTTGAGTATGAATTCTCAACTGTCTGCGGATAGTACGCATGGAGTCTGCACAACTCACTGAGTACACACAGTACTCCCAAGTATGTGGGGGTCCTTAAGGCAGAGTCTGACCACCCTACTCTTGTTTTTCAAGCACGTGCATCCATGATCTTGTTGTTTCAGTCAAGATCCATACCTCACAGGTGAGCGGTGGAACATAAATGGCTCAGCTCCTTCTTTACCACAACAGACCAGAGCAACAGCCTCATTACTGTGGATGAAGCCTCAGTTTGTCAGTCCATCTCGCTTCTTTGTGCAGCTGGGATGGAAGTCAGCTGGTCCGTCTGTTCCCAGTTGAGTTTGTTTCTGGTGTAAGGTGAACTTCATCACAGCTGTCCTCTTCTTCTGACCCTGTTGGTTTCATTCACAGACAGGATCTCGAGATGTGCTCGTAGAGAGGAGGGTGTCTGGTTGCAGAACATACGGTACTTTCTGTTGCAGCTGCTGCACTGCAAAACACACTTAACACTTTGTTGTTGTAGCAGGCCCACACAGTCTGAACTATCTTTGAATCTTCCAAAAAAATATCGGAGGTGTTTTATTTATTTATTTATTTATTTATTATTTATTTATTTTGCAAATTATCACAAGGCAGGAAGGCTTTCAGCCTCCCAAAGGAGCAGTTTGCTTATTTGTCATCTATATAAAAGTCCCACTATCTGTATGCACAAATTGGTGTCTGGCCTTGTGCAGAACAATTCAGCACTTTTTAAATACTGTATATTTTTTCAGAAAAAAAAAAAAAGAAAGACATGTATGTGTGTATTGATAACCATAAAATAACATGAAAAATATTCAGCTGACGCTGCAAAACTCAACATGTATGAGTATAATGACATCCCATTTAATTATTTAAATAGAATTTGCAACATCTTATGACACATTGACTTTCTGAGGGGGGTGTCCTATTTTAAAGAGGGGACATTTAAACCACTACATTTTGAATGTAGTCCACAGTGGAAGAGGGCAACACCCAATAAACCAGAATCTCGTTTGATTTGTTTAAAAACCTCAATGATTTGAAGAAAAAAGTCAAGATAAAACAGCCCATTTCCTGTGGATAGATGCTTTTCTTTTCTTCACCAGCTTGGAGAAAAGGCCACTTTTTTATTGCATTCTCCCTCATTCAAACATATTACTTCTGGCTCTGTCTGACCTTTTTTGAAAAGTTTATGTCATAAAATCTTAGCTGTGGTATCTGTCTGGATGAAAGCATCAGATAAGATCTCTCTGATGTCCCAATAAGCAGAGATGTGTGTGTGTGCGTGTGTGCGTGTGTGTGTGTATGTGTGTGTGTAATGTCAGCTGTTTCTAGGTCTTCCTTTCTTCTTATTTACCTGTCGTTCAACACCGAATAATGAAGATCTTATCCCTGCTGCAGCCTGAAGAGAAAGTTTATGACTTAAACAGATCATGTGTTTAAAAAAAAAAGCTGATAATGATGGATAATTAGAATTTAAAATAATAATAATTTAAAAAAATAATAATTTCATTCTGTTTCAAGGACAGTTTTCTTTATAGGACTGAAAACTTTACACTTTAATTCGAGTTCTTTTAGACGGTGCAGTTTGAAAACGCAGAACTGAAATGACTGCTGGAATGTAGAGGACTAGCATCACCCAAAAACTATCAAAAACTATGAAAAGGTTTTAAGAAGTCTACAAATCGTACTGAAACGTCATGAAAATGCTCTTGAAAAATGTATAAAGAGACAAAATTTGCACTTTTATTTTCATATCAATTTTCTGGATGCCCTGAAGTCTTCTTCATTGTAATTGTAGCACTCTGAAGTTCTTGATGAGTCGACAAATGCTTGATTGGGGTGCTGTGTAAAAAGCAGCAACATCCTTGCAATTCATCTGATCACGCTTCGCAAACGGAGGCAGCAAACTTTGTGAAAACCAAATGTGCTATTCTCAAAACTTTTGGCCATCACTGTTCTTGTATTCACCGTTCAATGCCGGTCCAGAAAATCATCTCATCTTAAAAAAATGGTCACTTTTCAAATACCTCAGCGATGGGGCACATTGGCGTACCGCTTGTTTAACTTAGTTTAAATGCTGTTAAAGTATCTATGACTTGTGAGAGGAAAATGCATAAAAAAGTTTTAACAAAACTATAAAACTAGACATAATTGGCTCGTTTGTGGCACTCCAACATGAAAAACAAGTCTGAACCATAGGAGGAGAGATTTTGAAACAGCTTCTGCCTAAAACATGTTTGGACTCAAACTTTTATCACTCCTGAATGTGAATTTTATAGAAATGAAGAATGTTGTAAGGACAATAATTTCTGAAAGATATAAGAAGACAAAATGCAAGGAAGCCAAACTTGAAATAATGAAAAAGTCCGTCTATACATTTGCTCTTCATCATTTTTTTTTTTTGCACATCATCTTCTCCTCTCTCCTTGCGTCCTTATCCTTCTCACAACAAAACATGCAGAGTGAGGAGACAAGGTTAACAAGCGACGCAGTGAGACCTCCTAACTGTGGACCCGCCATTTCAAATAAATGTCTTTTTTTTTTTTTGTAGCATGACACAACATCTGCATCATTTGTTCATTATTGTGCTGAAGTTTTACAAAGCTGTAAACACACCAGGCCTCTACCATGTTGTTTTCGATTGCAGGCCAAGTTGTAAGAGGTCCAACTGGCCTTATCGCATCCCCAGTGGGTAAATAACAATAGAGCGTCCAGCTGGACTGGAAGGAACTGCTTTCACATCACAAATGCACGCAGGAGCCCAGCAGACCTTTCCTGAAGCAGAGAAAAGCACATCAGTAAGCACTAATTTCCATTCAGGTGTGCCAGCAAGCACAAAAGCATTACCAACAGGTGCACGGCATTAGATGCTGCTCAGAAATAAACACTGTTTTACAGCTTTGTCGAATATGCTTAAAGGCACTTTCAGCTTTTTGAAGTGTGCGGAGTCAGCGGACTGACCGATCGAAGGCTGGAGAATCAGGGATGCTAACGGCTACTATGAACAAGGCCGAGACAGAAAAACATAATAATTTTCACATTTTAACAACTCTGTGTGAAAGCTTACACGTATGTGTTCATTATCATAAATCACTTTCCATGATTTTGTGGAAAGCAGCGGAGAGCAAATGGATCCAAACGATGCCTTCAGAGAAGAATCAGCTGGTGGTAATAACTCAGACGTCTGTGAAGGCATCGATCATCCGAACACACAGATCATTTTGGAAACACGCAGAAAAACCAGGCCGTGTCAAAAAACGTTATTTTGTAAACACGCTTCACATTCATTGTCACAGTAACAAATTTTTCTGTGCAAGTTTCTGTTAGCAAAATATCTCACGAATCACTAAATGGATTATAGTGGCAATTTTGAAAAGTAAAAAAAAGATGAATACAACAGACTTTTTACTAAAAGACTAAACAGAGGGGATGAGGAAGTGATGGGTAGGTTTGGTGTCAAGGAAAGAAACAAGAAAGGACAGATAGTGGTGGATTTTATCAAGAAAACAGAAATGGCTGTAGTCAACACTTATTTCCAAAAAGATGGAGGAACATAGAAATGGTTGTTTGTCTGGTTTCTCTCTATGTGTGGCCCTGTGATGAACTTGCGACCCGTCCAGGATGTACCCCGCCCCTCGCACAGGGATTGCTGGACATGGGCACCGGCGACCCGTGACCCAAAATGGAAGTAGCAGGTAAAAGATGATGGATGGATGGATGGATGGATGGATGGATGGATGGATGGATGGATGGATGGATGGATGGATGGA
>JAVCKU010000013.1:24668762-24684318 GCA_032273985.1 Hypsolebias coamazonicus
GATCACTTTGACTTGGTCATTTCAAAAGTAGCTTGCATAATGAAAAAGTTTGGACACTCCTGGTGTAGAGGGAAAATGATGCAAAAAAACTGGTTCATGCATTTATCACATCTAGACTGGACTGTTGCAATGGTTTGTTATCTAAATACTTTTTTTTTAAATGTATTCAGTTGATCCAAAATGCTGCTGCCAGAGTCTTAACTGGAGTTAGTAGGAGCGATCATATCCCTACAGTTTTAGCTTCACTCCATTGTCTCACTGTTTAATTAAGTATATAGCTCAAAATCATACTTCTAACCTACAAAGCTCTCAACAACCTAGTCCATCTTATATTAAAGATCTTATTGTCCCATATTTTCCCAATAAGAGCATTTCTCTCTCAGAATGCAGGCTTGCATTTCCAAAACCAGAATGGGAGGAAGATCTTTCAGTTAACCGGCTCCTCCTTTGGGGAACCAACTTCCAGTTTCTGTCCATGAGGCTGACACATTGTCCAATTTTAAGACTGGGCTTAAGACGTTCCTTTTTGATAAATCCTATAGTTAGGGTTGGTTTGTTATGCTGCTATAGGCTTAGACTACTAGAGAACACATTGATCACATTTCTTTAAACTAATCTTTAAAATTGAATAGTTTTCATTTGATACTATTTCTCAACATGTGATTCTAGACCTGCCATTGTGTATCTGTTCCTCCTTACTGTTCCTCTCCAATCAGCCAGTCGAAGCAGATTACCGCTTATCCTGAGCCTGGTTCTGATAAAGGTTTCTTCCTCATGAGGGAGTTTTTCCTTTCCACTGTCACTTTCATGCTTACTCAAGATGAGAGTTCTGTGATGGAGTTAATTTCAAAGCAGCCTGCTCCTCAGATAAATAACGTTAGCTTGCTTTTTATGTACAGGTAGTCCTCGGGTTACAACGGTCTCGAGTTACGACGTTTCGAGGTTGTGACGCATCTCCCATTCACTATGAAATGCCTTATTTCAAGTTACGCGGTTTTACATTGTAAACGTCATAACGCAGCAACGCAGCGGCGCAGCGGTGGAAGGATATTGTACTGTGCGCGGTGCAGCGGCGGAGGAATACTGTACTGTACGCCGCTCTGGACCGAGGAGGATGGTGTCACCAGCTTCCCAGTAGGCCATTAACTCTTTTTGCCCTTCATTATGACTCGCAAACATAATAATAATTGATAATTATGTAGGGTACTTAGGATAGGCTAAGTGGTTGGTAATACAGTATTGTACATGTATATGGTACGGGAATTACGTACATTCCGACTTACGTCGAAAATCGGTTTATGACGCCACTTAGGAACGGATCTACGTCATAAGTCGAGGACTACCTATATATGAATGCTTCTGTTCAGTGCCCTGAAAGGACTTCTGCTGTGACTTGGAGCTATATAAATAAACTGAATTGAATTGAATTGGGTCCGGTCTTTGTGGACAGGAAACTCCTGGGTCATCATCACTTTTGAGATGTGTCTTCATATTATGGTCATTCTGACAATCCAAGTTTTCCATATTGAGTCGTCCTGCTGTTGTGAGAATCCAGAAGGCCTCCATCTGCGTTCTCATGTTACTGAAGAAGTCAAGAGCTGTGTTGGCTGGACACCATTTCCTCCTCCTTCCCTTTAACCAGCCAGAAGTTTTCCAGTCCTTCCGATGGAAGGTTGAGGTCTGCGGTGACAACCTAGTGGTTGCCTTAGGAACTGATAATTTATTCTTTTCTATTGGCTTTTTTGAGTGGCTAAAACTTTTTCTTGTTAGTTTTTCCAACTGTTTTCTGGTGAAGGGTATCATAGATATATAATTTTTGAGGTCCCTTTGTTCCTGACTGTTTAATTTTATTTCATCACAAATTTTTTGACTCTAGCTTTATCTACCAGCATGAAAAAAAATCCTCTTCACTGAACCTGATACCTTTACCAACCACAGCAACAAAATTTCACAACACTTTTAGGAGCCGTTTACATGGCACATATTTTGACTTTGTAGCCCCCCTCTTTGAATCCAGATGTTTGTCAACCCACCTCTCAGAGTGGAGGTTTTCGAGGTGGCCACCTGCTGCTATGTAAACATTTCCCACAGACGTGTTAAACCACATGCGCACAACAGGCTTATATTTAATGCACATGCGGACCGACGGCATGTTTCTATGCACAACAATGGTGGCGGAGTATCATACTATTTTTCTGTGCTATGACTAATGGGATATATTTTGAGTCTCTTAGTTAATCTACACCAGAATGTAGCTACTATGACCAACATCTGTGTTGGGAAGAGACGCCCGTCGGATCCAGTTCTATTATCGCTATTTATTGAACGAGGCAGGTGGATATTTCATGCATCACGCTAGACTATAACAAACTAATTGTGCTAAATAATAACAGTTTAACAGTAATAAACAGTATTTATGTTAGTGATGGGGATACAATGAAGCTATCTGGACATTATGTAATTCAAGTTACGTGATCTAAACAATGCAAAACATATTGCATGTTAAAGATGAAAATGAAGGCATCATATCCTGATGCATGAAGACATGATGAATGCATGATGAATAAAGACATCATGTTTATTATTTATTTATTTATTCAACACCACACACTGTATGTCACATAAACACTGATAATTAAACTGAGCACACTATTAAAAACACATTAATCGAACTGTAAACTACATTAATGAACTGTACTCTTCCTCGGTGTTGTCATCCTGGTGCTGACGCCATGTTGTTTATCTGGCTTGTTCAGGCTGTCACTGCTTTGCTTAATGTACCTTAAAACATTGAATGGATTGGAAAACAGAACTGAGGAGAATTTTAAACAAATAGTTCATCCAACATCTTTATTGGACATCCTCCTTCACTGCATCTGGGCCGAGTCTCGTTCAGAACCGGTCCCTCTGGCGGGAGAGCTTCTCGTAGGAAAAATAAAAATAAAAACTCAGTTGGTTGTAATGTTACCAAAGTAAACACAAGTAAACATTATTAAGAATGTTGATTTACCTGCTGTAAATTGGTTACTGATTATCATGGAGTAGACAGTCCGACATCATCATCGTCGGTTCTGGTCTGCTGAGTGACCGGTGTGGAGCTGTTGACGAAATAGTTCCAAATAGTCCCGCTTGACTTGGTATCAAATCTGTCAACTTGTATCCAAAATCCAGCTTTAACTTGTTAAGTTGTTAGCTGGGTTAACAACGTAACAAGTTAATGTGTCACTGCAGACGTTTTCCTCTACTTAACATCCCCCCAAAAAAAAACTATGTTTCAGCTCACCGAGTCTGTGTAAATAGGGTCTTACTGTAAATCCTTCTGTGTTCAGTATTTGCTTTAAAAACAGCTTTTAGTATCTGTACTTAATGGGTTCAGTAGAATAAAGTTTTTACCTCATTGTTGGGTTTTCTTAGTATCTCTCACTAAAGACCTGAAGCTCCTGTCGTTCAAGGAAAGAAACCCCCCGGTGGCTGTAAAAGTCAGCCTCCCAACCTGTCAGTCTTCACTCTGCCACAGGGCAACACCAAGGATGTATGGGGGTGGGATTGATATTTGCTGTATCGCCAAACTTTTTTCCACCCCTAAGTTGTTTATTTTCATTTTAAGCTGACATTTCAATACACTGCCGTGTTGCTTGTCTGATCATTTGCCAAAACTGAAAAAAAAAATTAAAAAAAAGAAATAAAAATTTTGCTTTCCTTCATAAAATTATCAGCTGGAGGCAAAAAGGGTCCAATCTGAGGTTTTACACAACATAACACCCTAATTATCACAAGCATCTGTATTTCTTTGTGTGCCTGTTTTCAGGGAGTCAGGTGTGTTTGAATGTGGGTTGGGGACACAGGAGTGTCTACCAAAATAAATCTTTCTACCCAACATTTTGATTGTAATGTTATGGTTAGTTTGAGTATACATGTATTTCTACTTACCTTTGACTAATGCGTGTTTCTGAAGGTTATTGACAACACTTTGAATTAGAGCAAACTCATAATCTATTCCAGTTTACAACTGAAATCAAAAGTTTACATACACTTAGAGTTGAAATGAATGTCCTATTGTTGCCCAAAACCAAAGGCAAAAGTGTGAACTTTTTTTTTTTTTGCCTGTGTCTGTATGTTTGTCCTGTTAGATGAGAGTAATACCAAACTGATACAACAATTCATTTTCAATTCAGTTTAGATATAATGTATAGCGCCAAGTCACAACATAATTCATCTCAGGGCACTGACTGAACAGAAACATTCATATGTAAAAATAACAAGTTAACACTATTGATCTGAGGAGCAGACTACAAACACTAATTGTTCATGCAAAATATATATATTTTTAATTTCAACATTAACTATTGGAATCAATTGGTGTTTTAGCAAAATCATAAACTACATAGACTTTGGGCCTTTAACGATTTGAACTGTTCATGTTCTAGCATTAGAATGATTCCACAACATACAGCTCCAATGATTTTTACAAAATGAGAAATGGATGCAAACTTTAGAAATTATGGTGAATTTTCTGTAATCTACATGAGGTCATTTGACTTAAAAAGTTAATTCATTGTAAATGCACAATTATACACTTTATTATTATTATTATTATAACTCATTGTAAATGCACAATTATACACTTTATTACAAAGTATTATTATTTTAACATTTCATTAACATGCATGTAGTGGTTCATGAGAATTTGTGCTAACAATCAAATTTTATTCCAATAGTTAATGGCAGGCAGCACGGTGGTGCAGCTGGTAGAGCTGCTGCCTCTCAGCGAGCAGGTCCCTGGTTCAAATCCAGGTCCAGGGACCTTTCTGGGTGGATTTTGCATGTTCTCTCCGTGCTGCGTGGGTTTTCTCCGGGTACTCCAGTTTCCTCCTACAGACCAAAAACATGCATGTTAGACTGATTGGTAACTCTAAATTGTCCCTAGGTGTGAGAGAGAGTGACTGGTTGTCTCGTTTGTCTCTATGTGTCCTTGTGATGGACTGAGGACCTGTATTGGTGTCCCCCTGCCTCTCACACAGTGACGGGTGGACATGGGCACCAGTGACCCCTGTGATCCAAAAAGGAAGAAGCAGGTAAAGATGATGGCTGGATGGATGATGCAACAGGACAATGAACCCAACCATTGCTACTAATCTACAACAAAACGGCTCAAACGACTAAAGGTGTTGCAACGGTCCAGTCCAAGTCCAGAACCTCAGCCTGATTAAAACACTGTGAAAGAACTTAATTTTAGCTTCACTTTTGTTATTGAGGTTATAATTTAACAATTTTAGAAGCAGGTGAAGTCCAGGTCATTCTCAAACAGTTTTTCCATGATTGTACACAAGCATCTAAAATTTATAGCATCTACAATCTCAACAGGTCTTACGGTGCAGAAGGTTTCCATCTAATTCACTGTCCTGGAGGTCCTGTTGTACAACCAGTGGATAAAAAGGTAAGCCCGTCCTAACAGTCTTATCTCTGGACTGAATTAGGTCATATAGGCGGTAAATGAAAAGGAAGTGGATTTTACAGCAAGCACAAAAGAAACACTTATTCAAATATTTACACCTTGCTTTCCAAAAGGAGCTTTTAAAGTGTGCTTAGAGGAAGTATTATTTATGAAATAAAGGCAATGTTTGGCACAAAAAGACATTCTGATTTTGACAAAAGAGTGGGCTATGAAAGGTCCAGAAAGCCTCCATGAAACAAGCATAATGACATTAACAGATGTAAGGGTTAACTTAAATGTGATTATGGGATTAGATGTGTAAAATAAGGACACTGGCAAGTGGGAGCCACGGTCTTGCTCCTAGTTTTCCAGACTGGCTCGTTTGAGGATAAAGGCTATCGTTGTTATCCCTGAAGGGCAATTAGTTTTACTGCTACTGTTTTTAAGTACTTGAATAAATACCAATTGGATTTCTTTTCCTATTCTTGCAGACGTTTTACCTCTCATTTGAAGGACTTGGTCAATCTAACTAGTGTAGTGTAGTTTCAGGCTGAAAGAGTTCTTGGAAAAAGTCTTGTTTTGGTTCAGTCCAGTAGACTTTTTGTTGGCCTATAGCAGCCATTGGATTGTTTGCTTCCTTTAGATGTATTTTGAACTCACATGGGGAGTCGAGTCCCTGACAGATACACGAGGCAACCTCTTGTTTATTGGTTGCCTTATTTCCAAACAAAGTGTTGGAGGATTGATGTTCTAGACGCAGTAGCTCACTAATCATTCATTTTTTTGGCAGTCTGCCTGTCATTTCTACAAAAGCCGCTGGACAAAAGAAGGAGTTCTTTTTCAGAGCTACCCAGGTTCATCTGGCAGTGATTTGGGCTTGTCACTTTAGATCTGGCATTGCTTCAGTGGGGCAGCACCTGCTGTAGGTCACGTTGTAAAAGTTGCTTGTTGGCTGCAGTTGTTAAATCCATTTTGTGGTACATCACAACTGTTTTATGCGTATTATCCTGGGAATTTCTTGACCCACTGAACCAGATGAACTTTAAGGTGCATTCATTGCAAATACAGTACCGTAGTTAACACTGATCTCAGTTGGGAAAGTTAATCATGTCCACATATTCTTGGTTGTTGGTGTAGAACTCTTGGTATGAACCAGTGTCTTTGGGTCCTCTTCATTCATTCAACCTTTATTTATACAGGTGGTCCTCGGTTTACGACCGGCTCGGTTCCAGTTTTTTCGCGTTTAAGACCCTCCTTCCTGAGGGTATTCTGTTAGCTAACTGCTTGGAATCACATTAAAACGGCGTTCTAAGTACGCTGTTGTTGTTTTACATTGAAAAAAACGTGTTGTTACGGCTGCCATGTGGTTTCAGTACGGCCGAAAATCCAGACTTACGGCGCCATACGGCCGGCGCTCCGAGTTACGACAAAATCGAGGTACAAACGGTCCTTAGGTCCGGAACCCATTCGTAACTCGGGGACTGCCTGTATACTGTATATGACACATAACCATATTACTACATTGCACTTTAAAACACTTTAACACTTTAAAAGCAGCATTTTTTTTTTAGATCTTTGTATTCTGTTTCAGATCTCTGGGTTTGTGCATCCAGGCTTTAAATGAGCCCTTCTTACGTCAGTCAGTTTTCATGACATTTTGATATTTCATGCTTTCACATAAATATTTGCATAACAAAAATATTTTAGAGAGCATAAGTATATGCCATTTTCTAATCATAATTCATTGGTCATAATAGGGTGAGTAAAGCTGCAGAATTTGATCAATATGTAGCTAAATGTTTACTGAAAACCCTTACTAACATGCTATAGAACCACACAAAAGGGGGTTTAAAGCTCATAAAAAGAAGTGAAACCACCTTTGGCTCTAAACATGATAACAATTTTAAAGCAGTAAAGATAAAATGAATAGCTAAATGCCTACATTGTGCACAGACACGTGCTCCTGCAACAACACACCCTGTTCTCCTTGTCCTTCCAACAGTTTGCTGCATTCCCAGGATATTAACAGCTATCGAGTCTCCCATCTGAATCCTTGAATAGGTTATAATCAAATTCAGAGTCGTTGACATTCAGCCAGGTAGCGCGGTCGCTTCTGTTGGTATGTTCTGAGCATCAGAGGTGCAGCAGAAACATACTTCACTCACACTCAGTCTGGGCTCTTTATATCTTCTTTTCTTCCCATCTTTTATCATCTCCTGATAAAATAATCACCTTTTCTGTTCAAGTTTTCCATCTTTATTTTCTTATCTCTGCTTTGTGCAGGTTTCTAAAGTTCACTGAAGGATAATTTGTTAATCCTTTTGGTCTGAGCCTAAAGCAATCAGAGAGGAAGAGGGAGAGGAAGGATTAAAGTTAAGTACTCGCAAAAGATTGTTTTAATAGATTGACAAAGACACAGCGTTTTATTTCCCAGCAACTATAAAAAGTGACCCGTTTTGTCACTGCTGTGTGTGATTCAGAGGGTCAGAAAATTTGAGCTGCAGCTTCAGAGAAAATCTGATTTCAAAGCGTTGGACGTTCTTGCTGCTGGGGACTTTTCACTGAATCTCAGCTGCAGAGGATTTTCTGTGAGTTTGGGTTAAAACAAGAGGATCCCTGGTTTTTACTTTGAATCTTTCTAAAACTGATTTTTATCTCCCAGTCTTTTCTCAAACTTAAATATGGCCTTTTTTTTGCCCCACAATACTAACTTGCATTTCTCCAACAGGTGCAGGTACTTACATCATAGCCGTTGTTGCGGATGCCCCTCCTGGATCTCTCCCTGAGCACCAGCAGGTCCATCTCCGTCTCCACCGGGCTTGGGCTGCTCAGAGACTGCCGGCTCCAGTAGGTGGGCTCTCGTGGGTGGGAATACCTGGGGACCAGAACTCTCAGTGACACAGCTCCAACTTGAGGATGTGTTTTTAGAGAAAGCCCTCTGCAGGAATGGGACTACTAATTACGTCTAGGTCAAGTTTTATGAGAATAAACAAAATTCTCACATGTTTATATCATTATAATAAACACGTACAGCTAAAGTTAATGTAAAATAATCCCTATATTTACATGAATCAAACCTTCATGTTTTATTATCAGTTTTATATTCCAGTAAAACTGTTCTAAAACAACATTTATTACATATTTTCAAACATATAAATCCTGGTCAAGAACCATTTGGTTACTGCGAACCCAGTGTTTTCTTTTTTTTTTTTTATTTTAGGATAAACTTTGGGGAAAGTTTTGCTTATTCATGCCCAAACTGCTGCAGCTCCTTCAATCTGGACGGCTGCTGCTTGATTCCAACAAATTTTAAATCAAACCAGAAATTCTCATTTGAATTGAGGTCTAAGTTTTGAGTGGACCATCCAGGAAATTCAACTGGTTCTGCCTAAACCACTGGAGTGTTGCTCCAGCTGTGCACTCATTGTCTTGCTGTGAGGTGAATCTTGGTTCCAGTCTTGAATCTCTGAAAGACTCAAACACGATTCCCCCACAATAAAGAAACATCTGTGTCTACCGTCTTTACATAAATTCTGACTAGTTTTGTGCTGGTGGACCAGCATCCCCACAGCATGATGCTGCCCCCACCATGCTTCACTATGCATGTTGATGGTACCATTTACATCTGAATGTTTCTCTAATAAACATTAATTATTATTTCCATGTTTTAGTTATACATAACACATTTTTAGCTGACAGTTAATGTCTTAAGTTTAATGCGTATTTGCACTTTACTCACATATCACCTGATAACAGATCTAATATTTATGAAATTAATTATGAACATTTTTTTTCTTATAATATTTACATGTTTAACCTAATCTAATGATAAATTCAGCACATAAAGAAATGATTGTCATTTGGAACATGTTTATATATTAATATTTTACACACTGCTAAAATAAACATTATATATAAATACATAATCAATACTGTTCATCTGGGTTGCCAGATAGAAAATGTAATATTGTACTGTTGATTTAAAGGTGTTTTGTTTTGAATAAAGCTAGGGTGCAATTTCTCACTAGCTCTGGGGGGATTTGGAGGGAAGAGAGTGCACTTTTTTCAACAAATGAGGGAGGGGGTAAGATGAGATGTGTGTTGTGATTAGCGAACAGGACCGTTTGGGCATCTGGCGAGCACAACGCCTGGCAGACCAGACTTTCTGATGATATGTTCACAAGACTTAACAATGTTTTTATTGTTAAGTAGATCCTAAAACTGCAGTATACATACATTATTTATCATATATCTGGTAACACTGCTGTATTGTTTGTGATATGTAAAATCTGCCTATTTATTACCACATAAACAAAAACATTATTTGGATTAAATATTCTGGAATATTTGTTGTTTTGTTTTATTTCCGTTGAGAAATGTGAGCACGACCCAATCCTGTGCTCTTCTTGTGTGTTTTTGGATGTCAGAGTACACGATGAAGATCTACTTTATTCAAAGCATCACACAGGAAGATATAAAAACCTAACAGTGGACTTCTGCAGTTTACACGAGGCTATAAACAAAGGAGCGCACAACTTTACTTCAGATCTGAAAGAGATTTGCAGACATGATGACTCTATTTGGTGACACTTCAGTGTGTAATCCATTTTCATTTATTCAGTGAGGAGCCAGGCGCCTTCTGCAGGCTGAATGTGATCCTAAACTCTGTGATAAAATGAAGCAAAACAGGCATTTGTCCATGTGAACTGTCAAATATTAAAGCACTGACCAAATCTCACCATGTCCTCCATGTTGCTTAGCAACTGTGATGTATAACTACAAGCGTACAACAAGTTCTTTTTATTATACATGTATTTGGCAGGAAAATGCAGTTTAATCTGAATATTGTAGCACAATGAACAAGAAAGCATTAATTACGACATCACTATGATAGATATAAGATTCTTCCTGCCTAACAATCTCAGGCAGCTGTAAAGCTCTTAGTTTAATAGCTTACTGCCTCAGAAGTGAAAATAAAAAGAAATGAGACAAAAAGGGAGGAATTTAATTAATATTTTCAAGTTTTTTTTTTTTTAACAACTGGCGTCCTGTTTTACATTGTGTTAAACTGCTGAAGAAATGGGTTTGAATGTTTCTGTACTTACTGTAAAGGTTTAACTGCTTTGTTATTTTTATTCTGAAACTGTTCTTAATAATGTTAAACATTTTATGTGATATAGTTTGTACTATTTGTATCATACCATGTCACTATGTCTCCTTATTTGTACTGAATCTCAGTCAAATCTTTTCCACAAGTATTCCACAAGACATTAGGCTGTAAGCAACCCATAAACGGTTTAGATTAAAGCTCTTTAAAAGGAAAACTATAGCCATTCATCAGTAAAAGTGTGCAACAACCTGCTGGAAATGGATGAAAATCGACCTAAATGTCAGCCCGTGAGAAATAAAGTCCTGACAAACAAAGCTGTCAAGAACCAAGCTCCGTCTTTTACCAAAGACATTCTTGTCCTATATTTTCCTAACAGAGTACTTTGCTCTCAGACAGCAGGTTTACTTGTGGTTCCTAGATGACAAGTAGAATGGGAGGCAGATCTTTCAGTTATCAGGTTCCAACATCCAGTTTCTGTCCGTGAGGCTGACACATTGTCTATTGTTAAGACCAGACTTAAGAGTCTTCTTTTTGATAAATCATATAGCTAGAGTTGGGTTTCCTGAGCTATCTTTTAGTTCTGCTGCTCTAGACTGCTGGAGGACAAACAGACCACATTTCCTCACTCTGCTGCTGTCTTTACTTGCTCTACTCTCCATTTCTACATGCAATTTTTAACATTATTAAAATGTGTTTTTCTTTGTTGTTGTTGTTTTGTTTTGTTTTTTTCACCCATAGAAACCACACCTTGACCAGTCATTCTGTGGTCACTCATCCTGGGTCTGGTTCTGGTACTGCTGGAGTATTATTATTTTTTTTTTCCTGTTAAAAGGGAGTCATTCCTTTCCACTGTGGCCAAAGTGCTGCACAGGCTGGGAGGTTGTGACAAAGTGGAGATTCAACGCAATCTGCCGGCTTCCTTAAACAAATGAGTTTCCAAAATCTTTGGATATGAAGCTGACTTGACTGGACTCGTTCAAAATCAGAATTGAGCTTTTTTTAAATGTGCTTTTAGTGATTACATCGTTAAACCTCTTGTGACAGTTTATAATCAAGATAATCATTTATTGGTTTTAAAAATTACCATTTAATGGAGAAAACAGAATTTTAGGAACTCCTTACCTCTTGTGACATCCTGCGAATGAGGCCCTCTTCTCCTCTGCGGTCAAGGGCTGTTTGACCCCGTTGTCATGGCGACTGTGTCTGCTGTCTCGGTGAATGTGACTGTGGTTGAGGCTCTCAGAGAGTGAGAACTCTCCGTAGCCTTTCCTTCGAGCCTTCTGACGCAGTTTGTTCCTGTAGTGCTCGATGTCTGACTTCTGTTTCAGACCCGCATGGTTTGCCTGAAAAACAATTAACTCGTCCACTGAACTCAAAGCGTCCAATTTTGCACAAAAAGGTTTGATTTATATATATTTTCATGATGAAATTTAATGTTTTCACACTTTACTTTTTGCTTTTTCCTGCTTCGGAACAGTCAGAGAGAGCGTTTCACCCTAAACACTATTTTTTTTCCTCTACGAGCAGGGCAGCAATAAATTGCAGCAGATAAACTGGAAATCCAGAGAGGCCCTGATGGCGGGTTCTGGTGTTATAGGTTGAGGAATAATTTATCTTCTGTCCGTGTGGCTGTTTCAGACACAGGAGTGCAGAGAGTTTGAGGTACAATGAGCGTGAGATGTGACAAAAACAGGGGGAGAGGTTAGAGAAAGAAAAAGTGTTTGTAGCAACACCAGCTAAATTCAGTAAATGTGTCCCAGAGTGAGAGGTGGGAGCAACAGACAAATGTCACATAAAGCACCATCTTTGTTCCATTTGAATGGATTTGAAGCTGGATGTGATGCCACATAAACTTTCATATACTGTACTCTCATATATACATAACGATATCTTTGTAGCAATTGCCCTGAATGAGTGTGAACATTTTCAGATATCCAAACAATACAACCGGGAAAACACAATGCTCTGTGTTACCATCATCACAGTGAGTGTGATAAAGTGAGGATTGTGTGGAGGGAGCAGACTCACCTCCCCATTGACGATGACAGAGTCCTGGCTGTGTGAGGAGGAGGAGGGGTACGAGTAGGTGGGCTGGGCAGTCATGGGTTTGATGGTAATGAGACGCAGGGAGCTGGAGTGGTCTTCGTACAGGTCTGGGACAAGGACATGCTAGTTAGTGATAACTAGTTACAGACTGGTATTTATCATGTTTCAGCTGTGATACAGTTGTTATCACGGGAAGTTGGAAGTAAAGGTAGTATTTCATGGGGCTGTGGCAAGCTGGAAACAAAAACCATTGCAAAGAAATCCTGAAATTTTCACTAGGAATCGAACTGAATGGCACATCTGCACCAAGTCCCTGCAATGTTTGGCTCAGATTTTGCAGAGTTTGCATGCGTGTTGCCAAAAAATATATAGCTCTATAACACTATAAAATTACAGAAACATTAGAGATGATTTCAAGATACCTGTGTGTGGTTATTCTGAGAGAAAATCAGATGTTCCAAACAGCTTTAAAATTCTCGTGAAGGAACTCTTGCAAATGATTCAAGACATGTTGGAAAGTCCCTCACAGATGCAGCTCAGGCTTTGTCTCCAACATTTGCAGCCAACGCTTCAGGTTCTAGAGCTGTTTAAATTAATTCAGAGATGCTAGCAGCTTTTATATTTGACCCAGTCCTTATGAGGTGTGATTCATCAAGGTCGTCTTAAAAATCCGACAGTGAAGTGTGGGACAGAAAATTACAACAGCCAATTAGAAGCTGCTACAAGGACGAGCATCTTGTTACAGATTAATGGAATTACTGTAAATCATTGCTTCTGTTGGAGCCTCTGTGTTCAATGATATGCTACTTCAAGGAAAAAAAATTGTAAATTAAATTTTATTTAAAATTTACGTTGTTTCTTGCATTCTATAAGAGCTGCTGATGTCTTGACACTCATTATTTTCTCACTCAGATAGTCTTTAAATCTGCAACCTATAAAAGGATTTTCACGGCATCTATTTTAACTGAAACAGCTCATAAAGCAAAAAAAATATATAAAAAAAACCTCTGGTAACACAGAACAAGAAATATATAGTATAAACTAATGGTACAACGGTTGATACAGTGATAGTACAAGATGTGGAGCTGCTTCCTGAACTGCAAATGTTTAGTTGAATTGGGTTGACTCCAAAAGGTATTTGGATATAGATAAACAGTCAATAATCACTTGCTGAAGGGTTCGTGGAAATTTGCCCAGTGGCTCATGATATATTTTGCTAACAGACATACAGGGTTGCCTCTCCAAGCAAAGTTCTGGGTTGCACTCTGGGTATGTGTTAGGACAAAGCTCATCTACTAACACACAATAGTTTAGCTCAAGTTAACGGAGTTGTAACCATTTCTGTGAGTCTAAGGTCAGTTGGCTGTGGCGGCCATCTTGGAGCAGGCTGAGTCCCAAATTGAATCAGTTGCTGATGCACATTCAGGGATTAGTTTCTGAATGTTTAAAATCTGTCCAGTGGTTCTTGAGTTATTTTGTTAGCAAAGACACACAGTTGAACCCAATGGTGAAGATCTTATTTACTGCTTTTAGCTACTTTTGAGCTAATTTTAGCTTTTGCTCAATTTAACTTGTTTTAACTTTCAGCTACATCAAATTACAGCAAAGTCATTTAATTACACTGCAGTTTTGCTGAAAAAAAAAAAAAAAGCCAAGAACTTATTTTTCTAGTTTTATGTATTTATTTATTGGTCTGGCTGCCACGGTGAAGCAGCATAAAGTGGTCCTTTCTGATGTTCTGGTTGGCCTTGTGCTGTCATTCTTCTGATGTCACGGTAAACGTGGCGCTGAGCACGTACTGTAGCATAAATCCCATGAACGGATTTGAAGAGGTCAGGCGTCAATAATTTGATTTGTTGCACCAGCGTTGCTGTTGTTTCGTATCAAGCTGCCTGGCAGAGACAACCTACTGCTTCCTCAACCAGCAGACATTGCAGTCAGTGAGCAGAACACCTGCTGCAGATGTGTCACCAGTAAAACCAGAATAAATCTAATCAGTTTCATCTGGGTCATGCTGTTATCAGCTGATTATGTTGCTGTAGTTCATTTCACTTTTGTAATGTCACTGTTTTTTTAGACTTCAACCCAAAAATGATTACCGTATTTTTCGGACTATAAGGCGCACCAGATTATAAGGCGCAATATCATTGTCATTTGCTACAGCAATAATTTTATTTTTATTTTATGAGAGACTGTCACTTTGTCTATTGTCATTACAGTATTTTAAATGTTTGTTTTGTTTAGTCACTTAGTATTCTGGGTTATTTTCTCTCATTCCCTTTGTCTTGAGATTCAGTTTATTTACAGATGTTCTGACATACAGGCTTACTTGTAGCCAGCAGCTTTAATATACAAATCACTATTTTATTGAAAAGTAAAAATGCTATGCATTGTCATTATGCACTCCCATTCCATACAATTATAATTTAACACATCACATTGTGGCAATTCATTCTGCTTCAGATGCAGCAAACAATCAAACAAATAAAAAAAGATACTACCACTGACATGTTTTACAAATGGGAGAGCGTTCTTGTGCTGAAATACAATTTTCATTTGATTCCTTTAAATGTAACATTTGGATTTCAGTTGGGTTGCCATTGCAGCCCTGATGAGAACTCCTTTATTGCCTAAGTTCCCAGAGCAAAGACAGGAATTGGAAACGCCGCTGCATCAAGGCATAAGAAATATCAGTATTAAAAATTAGGTTGCCACATTAAAATCCAAGATGGTCACCACCATAAATGTATGTAAACTAGCCACCCCAACCATTTGAGGAAACTATGCGTTCTAGTTTTTATATTGCCTCGAAAAGCATCGTTTCCTCAGATGACTGGGGTGGCCTGAAACTTAATCTATAGTGGCCAGGGCCACCATTGGTCACCCACTAACATTACACCTGGTGGATAAAATTGCTCCTTCTACTGGCAAGGATCCATCATTCTGCACTTCCTTGGAAAAGCAAA
>JAVCKU010000013.1:24699406-24709823 GCA_032273985.1 Hypsolebias coamazonicus
GGGTAAATGAGGGCACAGATTGTGTTGTAAAGAGCTTTGAGTATCTTGATAAGATAGAAAGGTGCTATATAAGTACAATCCATTTAACAAAAGGAATAAGAGTGAAAAACATTTTTGTCTGCAAAGTTTAGCTTATCTCTTTCATATGATAGCTTTCACTGAAGTTATTGTGTTTGACCCTAGCTCTACTGCTGTCTCTGTTCCTGTAAACCTTGACTCTCTTGAGCCATATCTTACGCAATCCGTCACAAATCTCGAGATGGTTTTAGACTCTGATTTTAAGTTTAATAAATAAATTAACTCTGTTCTGCAGAAAAGCTTCTTCCAGTTAAGGCAGATAGCTAAGCTGAAGTTAGTGTGGACCAGGCCTGACCTTGCAAAACTAGTCCACGACTTCATTATAACCCAACTTGATTACTGTAACATGCTTTATGTTGGAGTCAGTCAGGTCTCCCTTTCACGACTCCAGATAGTCTAAAATGCTGCAGCTTGGCCCTTAACAAGAATGCCAAGATTTAATCACATTACACCAGTTTTGTCCTCCTTTCACTGGCTCCCTGTACAGACCAGAGTTGATTATAAAATTATTTTATTGACTTTTAATTGCATAAATGGCCTTGCACCCTCATATTTCTCTGAGCTACTTCAACTATATGTTCCTTCTTGGGTGTTGAGATCAGCTGCTTTTGGTTGTACCAAAAACCAGGTTGAAGCTCAGAGGAGATCAGGCTTTTTCAATCGTTGGCCCTAAACCTTGGAACAATCTGCCCCCAACATTAGACAGGCCACTTCACTCCCTGCTTTTAAATCTCTTTTAAAAATGCACCTGTTTTCACTGGCATTTAACAGTGTGATTTGATTTAGTATTTTATTGTTTTGTGTTTTTATGTTTTTCTTTTCATCCGTTTTTTTGTTTTTGTTTTGTTTTTTGTTTTTTTTCATAAAATTACTGCCATTGATTTTTATTGTTAAGCACTTTGGTAACAGCTTCTGTTTCTAAATGTGCTTTATAAATAAATTTGGCTTGACTTTTATCTGTGTTAAAAAGGAAGGTAATTCACAAAAAACATGAACACCAAATGTGTATTTGAACAACTTTGCTCAACAAAACTGACATCGAATCTCCAGCTGTGCGGAGAAGGTTGTGTTATTTTGGCCAGATTATTGTAATGTGTCGTGCAGTGCAAAAACAGGAAGAGCAGCAGGGTAGAATGTGTGAGTTTGTTGATTTCTGCCGTCATTCATACAACTGAACAAAAGCCAAGGAGGTCCAATCGTTGCAGATACTTCAGTCAATCCGTATGCATAAATAAAACTAAAAATAATAATAAAGATTGTTTATGGCTGCAGGACTGCTGACAACTTACATGTTTCTGTTTTGTTGTAAAATAAATTTCAACTGTTAAGGTGATAACAGGAAAAAGGCTATGATTTGTAGTATTTAGTATCCCACTGCCACTATATCATTCTAATTGTTTTTCTAGTGAAGTGCAACCAATAAAGTTGTATTTTCATTTAATTTGAAAACAAAAATCAAATTAAAATGTCCCAAGTTTGACTCTCAATGCTTTGCAATATACCTACTTTTGTTGTATTTCTTTAAAACATATCACATTTCTTGGTGAATCATCACAAAAACAAAAAAAGTATTTGTTTGAACAAAATTGATTAAATCTAAAAAAGCTAAGTCTGGTCCTCTGGACATTCAAAAAACAAAACAAAACAAAGAAAAAAAAACTTTCTGGTCCAGAGGACCAGACTTAGCTTTTTTAGATTTTTCTACCTGGATTATTGAGCATGCATCAGGGTAAAATTGATTAAAATTAATCTTTTTTAAGGTGAAAATAAAACCTACAAAGCTACGACCAAAATAAGAAGCATTTATTCAGAGATCATTTTCTGACAAGTTTTCCTTCTCACCGGCTGCAGCGACACAAACGGCCGATGTTCTGGCATCACGCATTGCGACACCCATCTGACCTGATAAAACCATCTTTAACAATTAAAGACAGAGAAAGTGATTTGTTTTCAGTTCAACTCTAGTTAGCCGATAATAAGTGAATGCTGTTTTTTTTTTATGACGGGGCAGAAACTCCTACAGTTCTCTTCTGCTACAGAGAGCCCTGTCCTTTTCTTTTTGGATGATTGGTCTTTGCAACATGCATGATTAGCAATAACCACAGGCTGCTGGGCAGTGAGAAACACAAATGAGTGATGAAACTCATTTTTCTGACACAAAGGAACAGCTTGACACAATTGGCTTTTTGTCCGACGTGGCACTTGCAATACGGTTATGTAATCTTGTTTCAGCCGTAGAGATGATTAAATTGGTTGAAGCAGTGAGCTTTGAACATCTCCGGGTGAAAGAAAAACAGCTAATTTATAGTATCGACAAGAAATGAGGAAGGAGCAGGATAAAGGACAAAAGGTACATCAAGGGATGTGTAAAAAAAAAATCTGATTTACCTTGGAACGTGTTTTGAAGGTCCTGAACGCACCGGATTTGAAAATGACTCTGTTCTTCTTACACAGGATGAAGGCAACCATTCCGATCACAACCATCAGTAAGAAGAGCGGCGTCAGAACAGCCATGATCCACAGGTTGCTGGGCGGTGTCTTCACCACAGCTACAAAACACACAGAAAGAGCTAAATAAAACTTTCCAGTGTTTCTAACTTGAAAATCTAATTTGGTTTTGAGGACTATCTGCGACAGAAGGGTTTTCATTATTATGATTCATACCATTGGTTTCCTCTGAGCCTTTAAAGGTGAACTGAGTGAGTTTTAAAGAAACACTATGTACTCCGTGCCTCTCTTCAACACTTTTCAGAACAAGCTGCGAAGAGAACTGATGATTACCTAATTATACTGGCAGAAAAAACTGAGGAAACACTTCTTTTTTTACCTGATGCTGCACAAAAAATATATATTTTTAAATTACAATCTTCTCATATTACAGCACAGCAGTGCATAAAAACAATCTGTAGTTTAGACTTCAAACCTGAGCTTTGAAGTTAGGTGAATGCAGATTATGGAAATGTAGAAAAATTTATGGAAACCCAAATGCTACAAAATGTCACGGTAAGCCAAGCCAGCTCTGCTTCAGCTCGGCAGATGAATCCCAAAGAGCATTTAGGCTGGAATGCTTTCAGAAGCCTTGTGTCTGAACAAAGGCTGCTGAATGAAAAATGTGAGCTGAATCTGTTCAACGTGATATTTATGTCACATAAAATATGTGCATAAGATGGTGGGAACTCTTAAGAATTCAAAAAAATATTATGCTAAAGAAGAAAACAGTTTCACAGACTTCATGGACTCCATTTTTGTGGAAATATTTTTTAGAAAAATAATTTTCAAGCTAAAAAAAATTTGTTTTATGTAAAAATTCACTGCTGAATGACTTTGGTGAAACTTTTTGAAGAAGCTGAAAATAAAGTGTTATGAAGTATTATGATCAAAACGTTAGCCAAACAAAGCTAAAAGCAGCAGAACAGTGGCTAAAAGCTAAATTGAGAAAAACCAAAGCAAATAAGTGAGGCAGTAACTGAATGTTAAAATTATCAGACATTAAAAACTAAAATTAGCAGAACTGTAGCAAAAATAAAAACAAGCAGAATATCAGCTAAATGCAAAAAAATATATATTGCAGCACAGCAACTAGAAGTCAAAATTAACTAAACTGTAGTTAAAGCTAAAACTAACAGAACAGTGGTAAAAGTAGCAGAGTAGTAACTGAATGCTAAAATTATTAGAAAAGTAGCTAAAAGCTAAAATTAGCAAAACACCTTAACTCTCATGGTTGGATTTTTAATTAAAAACTTGTACTGAGAGCCGTCTCTTCTGTGTGACTCGTTTAATGTCAAACATGCCTCGTTTAAGTCGTGGTTTCAAATTAACACAGTGACGAGCTTACGTTCAGCCTGAACTTGTACAAAGTATCCCAGCGTTAGAGCCATGGTCTGGGAGTCCAGACTGCTCAGGGTCTTAGCAGCTGTGGCTCCTGTGATGGGTTCTCCGTTCTGCTGGGTGTAGTAGGTCATCTCGGCTGGATTCTTTGGTCCTGGCAGCCGACGAATGCTCACCATCTGAGAAAGGGAAAATAGCGACTGTAAAGAAGGTTTTTACATCATATTTATGGTCTAATTAAACACAAAAAGCTCTTATCTCATCACAGCAACATGATTTAAATCTGTGGTCCAATCAGAATGACTAACCTAACTTACTTTGATCAAGTCAAGCACTTGCTACAAATAATAAATGCATTCTGTGAAGACACTCGAGGATAACTGAGTCACTCGAAATCCCAATTTCCTTTCATCATACATCAAACGCTCTTTTTTTCCCCAAACATCACACAGTTTAATCAAGTCTGGTAATTTGATTTTGCCATAAAAAGAACAGATATGTGTTATTAACAGGCTGGAGGTTTTCTCCACTGACTACACCCCCACCCTGCCTCTCTGTCAGCTCTCTCCCTCCACCCTGCAGCCATAAAACTGGTCATCTGTAAAGACTGTAAAACCTCGAGGGGGTGTAAAGTCCATGGCCCGCGAGGAGTCAAACGTCGTCTTAATTTGCACAATATGGAAGAGCAAGCAGAGAGAGGTGACAAATACTGAAAATAACAAGCGGGCAAACCTCAGCGCTTCTGTGCTCACGACTGCTTCAACTTCCTGTTGGTTCATTTCATTATTTTTTACCCACCTCAAGCCAAAGTTAAATCACAAACGAGTTGCTTCTCTTTTCTTTTTTACTTCAAAGATGCTAGCTGTTACATTTAACCATGGAATTGGTTGCCCGCAGCCTTTCCTCAGAATATCTCACGTTCTTTTAACTCACCAGGTTGTCAAAACTGTCCCAACTCAAGCCTGCCTGAAGGGATGTCCAAGTCTCTCAATCTAGAGTTTATATAGTGAAGCATGCGGTCACAGCTGGTGATTTACTGTACGCACAGCTTCTTGTCGGTTAGAAATACTTCAGCTCCAAAGCGACAGATTTTGATAAATATCATCTTTCCATTCGGTTTGAGACAAGTGTTTCAATTTCTTATCTGGTTTCAGACACAACTATACACATAACTCTCCTGCTGGGTCAAAAGGCCATTGAGGCTTCAGGGGTGATCATTAAAAAAAAAAGGCTGAAATCTGCATATCTTTATTTCTAAAGTGTAATTAAGTAGATTAAATCTGAGGCGGCTGCTAAATTGGGTCCAAGCAGGACAAGGTGGGCAGTTAAATAATGTGCAGGGCCAAGACTGAGGATGTGCTAGGATATGTATGTAAATTTGGGGGTTGCATGGTTATTTTAGAACTTGTAGACAGGTAAATGCTTTGTATTTTTATTGTACCTACATTTTAAAATTGTTCATATTTTAATGCATAGTTTTTTATTATATGAATTTGGAGGTTGTTAGGTTGATTACATGAATATGTAGGTATTCTTACTGTATTTTGATTGATAAATCGTATGTATTTTAATACGTAGAAATGCCCAACCAGGGACTGGTGTTGTGAATTAGTTATAGCTATATACACTTTGTGCAACACATCAGTCACAGACTTGTCCTGTTCTATGTTTGTGTGCATTGTCCCTGTCAAATAAACTAACAATAATAATTAAATAATAATAATAATAATAATAATAATATAAGTATTCAAGCACTGCACATAAAAATAAGCTGCAATTTTCAAAAACCATGGCTCACTGGTCACTTGGCTGCAAGTGCTCAGAATTCAGTAGGACGACTGAAAATCCACATTAAGTCAAGTTTGAGTCGCTCACTGGTCTCCAACAGCCACATCCCAGTGGTCTCTTCAGCTTTTTGTAGTGGAGTATTTTCCACTACCCCTTGTGATGTTAAATTTATGGCCAGGAGGTGCAGTTAGGACTGACACTATCTTGTAAATTAAAAAAAAAAAAATGCAATTCATTCTTTATCTCTTGAGATCTTCACTTTGACAACACTGTTCTAGACATAAAATCTCCACTTCTACTAACCTGTACGGTGTAGCCGCCCACAGTAGTGGCCCGCCGGGACCTGGCCGTTCGAGAGCCCTGTCTGCCAGCCACCAGGAAAAGCTCGGCCAGCCGCTGCTCCATCAGACTGGCAAAGCTCTGGTAGTTGGCCTCCAGGGAGGAGCTGTCCACATCCTGGATCACTGCGAGAGGAAACAAAAGATGGCAGCGATTTAAAAGAGGGGAAAGAGGTGTCTGTGTGCACAAAATATGAAAATAGACAGATGGAAAAATATAAAGAAAGAAAACAAAGAGGAATAAATGGTTGAGGAAGATGAGTATGAAGATAGATGAGATGAGGAGTGTATTATTGAGATGGACGGTAGATGATTGTTCTGCTTAAATGCTGCAGATTTCACAGTTTCTATGCACAAAGAAACACACAGATCAGTGTAAAAACAACACAAACACAGGTGCCCTCTTACTACAGGCCATAGGTGAGAAACACACACACACACACACTCGTCAGTGACGTGATGTGAAGTGATCTCTCCCTCAGCAACAGTCAGCATGCTCTGAATTATACATCAGTAGGTTTCCCCAGGAGCAGAGCTGCTAAAGAGACTGCGCGTGAGGGAGCAGACAAACATGGAACGAGGTGAAAGACGGGGACGGAGGACATGAAAATATATAGAGCCGAGACAATTCTGCTGACGTGCACAACAGCGTGCACAAAGCATTTAACTAACTGCTGTTTTGTCCGATCGATGCAGCGTTCGATTGCTGCTGATCGCTCAGTCTGAGTGTGTTCCTGAGGTGTTTACCTGTGATCACCCAGTAGCTCCTGGTTGCTGCTGATGTGTTGAGGTTGTGGTATTCAAGGGCTGGAGACAAATAAAGAGAGAGAGAGAGACGGTAATAAATTATCATTAAACAGTATTATTCAAATAAAACCTAATAGTGTGAATGTTCTTAAGATCCATTTTCCTTCTGTATGTTTTTAGGCATGTAATTCATTCCATATGTCAAAACGTTGAGCTCGTTCAGGACATTCTTGCTGTGACTTTAGGAATTTGTGCAATTTTTATTTTTTGAAACACTGAACATTGTCAGACATGTTTTTCTCATTGAAAATGAACGGAGCTCTCTTCACATACTTTGAGCTGCTCACAACCTTTTACTGCACATTTCAGCTTTTCTTCTGGTTCACCTTCTTTTTTGTTTGTTTGTTTGTTTGTTTGGCTTCTTTCTGATCTTTTCAGCTTTTTCCAGCTAATTGCCAGCTCCTTTCAGCTTCTTTCATTTCATCTTTTAAAATCCCTTTCAGTTATTTCAGCTGAATTCTGATGTTTTTTTTCTGCTTTTCAAGCTACCTTTTCATTTTAGGTATTTTTCTGCTAATTTCCACTTTTTCTGCTTCTTTCTGATAATTTTAACATTTTATGCTTCTTTCTGCCTTTTTGGTAATTGCAGCTTTTTTTCTGCTCATTAAATTTTTCCACATTTTTTTCTTCTTCTTTTTTTTGGTTGATCCCTTCTTCAGGGGTTGTCACAGCAAACTAACTTGCACAAAGACATGTCAATTGTTTTTACACCGGATACCCTTCCTGATACAACCACAGACCACCAAGCTACCACAGACCTCTGTGTGGAGCAGAGGGGTGCCATTTAGGGCACCCGGGGAGCAGATGGTGGGGGTTGAGGCCCTTGCTCAAGGGCCCAGAGTGGGGCAAATGAGGGTGAAGGCAGGTGTGGGTGCTTCACTTATCTCATTTTGATGTTGTTGGTCCAGGAAGTTGAACCGGCGACCTTCCAATCACAGGCCCACCTTCTCTAACCTCTGCTCCACCCCTCCCCATTTCAGTGTAGTTAATTTCATATATTTTGTAACTTATTCAGCCTCTTTCTGTCTATTTCAGCTTATTCTACTTATTTGTGCTGCATCTGAATGTTTCTGCTTTTATTTTTCTGCTTTCATCAAATGTCAGCTGTTCAAATTCAGTTTAGCAATGAAATCTTTTCAGCTGGTTTTCAACTTCTTCAGCGGCTTTCAGCAAAAATCATTCAGCAATAAACATTTGTGTTGCATTTCCACAGGAAAAAAAATGCAGCTTCTCTAGCTTATTTACATAGCACAGTTTACAACAACTGTCCTCGGCTAAAGGGCTACACATAAAACAACAAATACATGTAGTCAAAAAACCAAAGCAAACACAAGAAACCATACAAACGAAACTAAAAAAAATAGAATGTGTCGGCACAAAATGGATTTATCCTTAGAGTTTGGGTTTATTTATGTTTGAATTAATAATTTGTCAAAGTTATGTGACTAAACGATACACTACAAAAGAAAAGGGTCAAGTATTGGACAAAAAAAAAGCCAATAAAGTCCAAAGAAAACTTTTGAAAAACTGAATGTTTCTTTCTCAGATCCCAGTTTCTTTCTAGCAGGATGTCTCTCTCCCCTGTCAGATTAAAACGGTCCAAAATGGCTGCTTATCTGTCCAATCAGCTGTCTCCTATGTGATAATGCACACATCATCCCACCTCGGTCCTTCAGCCTCGCTCCGTGTCCTGCAGTATTTATCTGTCATCCTCTCCTTCCTTATTTTCCTGGTTTCACCGTCTGTCTTCAGACTCTTCTGAGACGTCTGTCCACTGAATGTTGAGTTGCAGGCCGAGTCTGAGACGTAACAAGCTGCAGCGCTTCTGCTCAGCTCTGTGAGCACATTTAGATCTCACAAGCTCACATGAGCATTCCAGACAAGCAGCACTGAAGTGTGGAGCTATAGGCTTCCTCGTTGCTCTTTGGCAAATCTGTTCAATGTGCAGATGAATCCGGTGCATTAATTCATCAACATGGCTGCTGGAAAATACTGTAATTTGATCATAAAGATGGAGGCGGAAGAGAACTTTTCTGCTCCAGTCTAATCATGCAAAATAAATAAATAAATAAATAAATAAATAATAATAATAATAATAAAAGAAGCAAGATCTGGTTTACAAAGCAACAAGTTTTGTTTTTCCATTGTGAAACAATTATATACAGAGGTCCTTAAGGCTTTTGTTTTTATTGGAAAACTTAATGAAACTAAATAAAAACTTAGTATCACACACCACCAAAAGACAAAAGGTGGGCAATTATTACTAAAACATTTCACAAACCGCTGAATGAATTTTAATGAAGCGTGCAAAAATGAATTAATCAATGCATCAACTTATTAATTTTTTGGAGCCAGTCAAGGTGGCAGTCACAATCAACTGACCTTAGCAAGCAAACAAAAATGGCTTTAACTCAGTAAAATGTACAAATTTTAGCTATAATTTGTAGCCGACATTGATTTACAACATACTTCAAGAGCTAATGGATTATGGAAGATTTTTCATGAGATTGTACATAATGTTATATTTAAAGTTTGTCCAACTTTGTAATGATTTTCTCAACATGGGATTATCTTAGTCTAAAAGTAAGGCATAAATCTCTACATTATGGCTAACCAAGTGGCGTTGTTAAAATTGTATATGAGATAAAATGTCCTCTGTCTCTTATCTAAGCTGTTTACACTCTAATATGACAGATTTTCTTGCGACACCAGGGGAAGAACAAGGTTTTCACCCTCAGATACAGAGAAGCTAAAAGCAGATATGCCAGTCCCTCTGGAAGCTAATTAAATGTGTGTTCTGTAGCTTTATCTAAAAAAATAACCATAGTGTCTGACAGGACAGGCGAAACAAGCTGCAATAGTTTGTCTTCCTAATTATGTAGCGCCTGAGTCAGAGTTGTGTTGTAAACTGTAAAGACAAAAAAGAACTCTACTTAAGTGGTTTCTCCAGTTTACTTTCCAACAAAAAGTCAAATTTAGCTCTGGAAACAAAAAATGCATCTGTCTAACTGAATTCACTGTTAATGTCGGTGTCGTCATTTATTAAACCCCCCCACCCCCACCGGGAAGCGAAGAGGGGGAAATGAAATAGCCTTTCTCCATCTATCCGTGCATGTTGTGAGCATGATAACTTTAAAAAATAAGTGAGGTACCGACTTCAGTTTAGCTGTGTGGCTACACCTAGGGCATAAGAAAGTTTCCTTTTGAAAATTGGCTTGTCATGTCAAAATCCAAGATGTCTGCCACCATATGTGTATTGTAATGATCCTTGAGTAGTTTTTGCTACATGTTCATCATTCCTGTTGCACTGTTACTGATTTTTTACTGTGACATGGTCTATGTTGTCGCAGGGTTGTCGCAGGGTTGTTGAGTAGTGAGTGGGGTGTGTGGTGTTTCTTTCATTCTTCCGTTTTTCCCTGGGTGCTTGCAAGAGATAAGGCTCAAAAGTTCTTGGTGTGGGTCACGGCCGAACAGTTACCCAAAGCTAGTCGACCTGTAATTATTGCACTGGAATAAATCATTGGCAAGAGCAAAACGTCTGGTGCTTGAGTGACTGCATAAACATTGTTATGTTAATG
>JAVCKU010000013.1:24719543-24731420 GCA_032273985.1 Hypsolebias coamazonicus
CTGTCCCCCTCTTACAATGCTGTTATTGCTAGTATCACTCAGCCCTCTGTGAATAGCAAACAACCATCAGGTACTAACGATCCATTGTTAGGCTGATGGTCCTCCTTGATCATGTGAGCAGCTGGTTTTGGCTGTCAGCAGAAAACTGGTTGATCCACTGTGAGAGGTGCTATTTATAAGACTGAGCTGAGCATCTCAGACTGAGGAAGTCTTTCGGAGGAAAGTTGAAACGTTTCTACAATTTTTTTTTGTTTTGTTTTGTTTTTTGAATGTCCAGAGGACCAGACTTAATTTTTTTTTAGATTTTTCTACCTGGATTATTGAGTATGCATCAGGATATTGGCTGTTTGCTTCTGCAACAGGAAATAATACAAACCAAAGAGCAAACAAATAATAAAGCTAATAATAAATTTACTCAAATCTTTTTATATTTGACAAAAAGTCTGAATAAAGAAGACCGGTCTGGTCCTCACAGTAAATAAAAATAAGAAAGTATAAAAAATTTAAGTAACCAACATGAGTTTTGTGTTGAGCAATATTAATGCCTAAAGAAAAGCAGCAAAATCAGTGTTTTGTTAAAAAAAAAAAAACATGTTCAGCATTACTTTCACTTGGGTAATTATTCAGATTCAAACGCATCTGCTGTTTCCTCCTCCTGCAGGTGTAAAAACATCCTCACAGAAAACTAACTTCACGACTCTGACTGATGAATAACTGCTCGGCTCATTGATGCAAACACTGCTAGCCTCTGGAGACTCCTTTCCCCTTATTAACGTAGCGCCTACTGCTGCAGGACCTCCTCCTTTCCTCAGAGTGACTTAGCAGTTTAGGAGCTGAACTTTCTCTGCACGGGGCTCAGGAGGCAGGAAGCATTTTTAGGTTCAAACACGGACTGGATAAATGCTGGTTTATACTTCATAAGAAGTGCTGAAATTGTGCCTCGCTGACGAACCATATTTTCCGGCATATAAGTCACACAAGTAAAAAAAAAAGCATCATGAGGAGGGGGAAAAAACATATATAAGTCACTTTGGCATATAAGTTGCATTTATCATGCGTCACCGCTGACCCGTCATGTTTATTATGCATTTATTTAATGGTCGAAACAGCTTCATTTTGCCTGGGCGGCGCAGCGTCATCCATCCATCGTGGCCGGATAACTCTCCAGCGTTTTTCTGCCTCCACCAGCTGAGTGAAGCAAGCACGCACGGGAGAACTCGCTGTTGCAGTTCTTAGAAATTTAACAAGATTAACACTTAAAAAAAAACAATTATTTGTTTGCTGGACATCATAGCAAATGTGTGGCTCAGTTAAACTTTTCATTAATAAATGCACTTTAGTGGTCAAAACAGCTTAATTTCTCTTGGGCAGCATGGCACCATCTATCCATCCAGCCATCCATCCATCCATTGCAGCCGGAGTCACTAGCTCGGCACTGTTCCTCCGCCTGCACCAGCTAAGTGAAGTGAGCACGCACGGGAGGAGTCGCTGTTGCAGTTCTTAGAAATTTAAAGAGTCAGTCAAAAATTGCATTATGAATGTGGAAAATAAACGTATATGGGATGCTTTGGCGTATAAGTCGCAGGACTGACAAATCTATGAAAAAAACGGTGACTTATACGCCGGAAAATACGGTAGCTGCTTGACTAAAATTGCATTTTTTTTTTCTTCTCACACGTCTCAAAGAACCAATTCTATGCACAACCCTCTGTCAGAAGAAGCATTGCCTTGTAGGGCATGCACCAAGTGTTGTGCAGTTGGTCAGAACTCCGTGGGTGCGTTTATGCGGAAAGGTGTAGGGGCAAGTTCCTGAACCATCTGTTGGAAATGGTGGCAGTCTCTTAGTGACAATTTTACAAAAACAGCACTTCTCCTTGGTTAACAGCAGAAATACCAGATGTTCCTCCTCCAACTTCTCCATTATCAAATAATCAGTTGTCTTACTTTTTGTGTACTATGTAGTTTCCATGGCAACTACCAATGCATCATTAGAAAGATAGCATTAATAACATGTTGAACAAAAGAGTCAAAATTCACACAACTTTTTTTCTGTTTATAGTTTCTACTTCTTTTCCACCTACCTGTAATTTAGACACTGTTCTATTTTATCTTTTCACATCAAAAATGTTTAGCTCATCCAGGAGATGGGTGCTGTACATTTTATTACTTGTAATTTTTATACTTGTTGCATTGTTTACCTTTATTACACAGCTATATTCTATTGGAAACATTAATACTGTATTGCTTAATTTTGTTTAAAAAATATATTTGGCATCTGCTCCAGCAAACTGATTTGATTGAATAACTGAATGATCCCATTTTTACCGTAGTATCTTTTTACTACATGTTGGGCTCTGAGCAGCCCAAGTTAATTTGAGATTTAAAACAAACATATAAGATGTTTTTTTTTTTCATATATAGAGTGAGCAAAAGACCAGTTTAATCGTTCACCAAACGGAATGATGGAGAGGTAAACTGTTGTCCAACGAGACATTAACCTTATTCTTTACCAACCAGAGTCAAGTGCTGACACCCTGTATCTTCTGAGCACTAACTGGGATTAACCAGTCGCTGTTGTGCAGTCACAATCCACTTTTCTCTCCTCAGATTTCTCAACACATTTTATTAACCTTGGATCTGTGGTCACTGCCTTTCCAAATCACTGAGTTAACTTTTTGCCCGCTGCCTTTAACGTACTACCGACTCATGTCTTAGCATTACTTATAGCACTTTTCCAGTCTGCAGAAAAACAATTAGCACCCACATCTTAATGAGAACAGAAGAGTTACACACTGTAAACTATGACTCTAATTGACCTCTGACCAGATGGTATTTATCCCCTAAACACTGTGGCACACACGTGACAAACACTCAACACTGTCCCATGTCGGGTAAAAGCCACTAAAGCATGTTTATTAGCTGAGACTTATTGCGTGTGCTGTATTTGAAGCGGAGAGAAACACCGACCTGTGCACTGGCGTTGGAGTCATTCAGGGCTCTCTGCAGGGCATGACTCAGTCCTTTTGATAGGTTCTGTTTCAGGATCAGGTCCAGACGGTTTCTGCGCAGCTCAATAGACAAAACTGTGGAGGTAAAAAAAAAAAAAAAGTCAAAAGGAGCCCAGTGATGATGGGCATAAAGAGATAGGGACTGTTTCTCTAAGTGGCGTTTTGTGATGTCATTTTGGAGAATCTGAGATTCTCATAGATGTGACATCAACTGACTTTCAAAAGACGAGTCAATTTATGTTGTTTAGACAAATGGTTTGTGAACTTTCATTAAATCGCTTGAATTAAATAGTTAACTTAACTTAATATAATCTATACTGTCAATTTTGCAACCCAGCCTTGCCTGCACAACCAACTAAAAATTGTGTTCCTATTATGGATCTAATGGTCCCAACATGGCTATGGTGTAAAGCTGATGCAAAATAAATACTGTACAGTATAATAATTACTATAAATCTATCATCTGAAACTCTGTAAAGGATTTGAGGTTTGACTTAAAATGGCAGAAATTGGCTCCTCGATGGACCCTAGTCAGTGTAAATGTTAGCTTGACTACTCAGAGACATCTTCTTTCTGGTTTTCCAAACTGAGATCAATCTGACTGCTTTCTAATGCAGGTAAGATACTAAATGCTCATAACTACTTCAGACAACCTCTCTTTTAATAATCTTAGCTATCTTGTTGATAGTCGGTCTTAACATTCCAACTTTTATTTCAGACGTCTAAATTTATCTTCAATTTTCTGAAGTTGTTCTAAAACTTCTTGTGATGACAATAAAATCTCATACCCGTTTTGACCCAGAACCTCTCGGTCACGTTGCAGGGTAGATGAATGTCCTCGGCACTGGTGGTGGAGGGAGTGTGTGCGGTTGTTGTCAGAGGGGGTGTAGTTTGGACTGGGATGAACACAGTGGTGTCCGGTGCTTTTGTTGTGGTGGTTGTAGTTGTTGTGGTTGTAGTAGTGGCAGCAGTAGAAGTAGTTGATGCAGTGGTGGTGGTGGTTGTAGTTGGAGCTGGAGTGGTAGTTGTAGTGGTTGTGGTGGTTGTGGTTGGGGGAGCTGTTGTCAGTGGGGTGGTAGTGGGGCTGAATGTAGTTGTAGAAATTGTTGTTGTTGTGGGTGGAGCTGTAGTTGTTGTAGCTTTGAGGCTTGTCGTTTCCTGCGTGGTCGCAGAAGCAGTCGTGAAATTTGGCGGTGAAGCTACGGCGCTCCCCGTGATTGGCGCCCGCGTCGTCATCTCTGCGCTCGCAACAGTAAACGCGGCTGTCACGGGTGTCGTCACGCTTGTGGTTGTCAGCTTCAGGCTGTCGCTCGTCGCGGTGTCCTCGCTCGTGTTTTGCGAAGCTGTGGTGGATTCCGTTGGCGTCTGTGTTCCTGCGGTGGTGGAGAGCGGTACCGTCGACGTGGCGGTCGGGGTCGCCGTGGTTGTGTTCTGCGAGGTGTTTTTGAGGCGAACGGGCATGGTGGTGTTCCACTGATGGGTGGAGAAAGGGCTGGTGATGTTGGCGGGAAGCGTGATGTCGTGGTCGCCCACTGTCGACAGCAGAGATTCAGGTACCGTGGGTAGATCCCAGGCTGGGAGGCTGCTCACAGATTCCTCTGCAAGGAGGGAAAAACAAGCAAACTTGTGGTTATTGTTGATTAAACAGTCATAAAAACTGTAACGTTTACTATACATGTGCTGCTGTTTTAGTCCGGTTTGTTTTTCTACATTTGCTGATAAAATTTTACAGATTTAACCTTTCAGATACAATCTATACCTTTACTACGGAAGGTAAGATTGATTTTTAACAACCATTATTAATGTTGATGTAATTTTCTTTAGGTCTTGAACTGACTGTTCAGTTATCTCAAGATAGCCGGTCTACTTTTTGTTTGTGATCTCATAAATATGGATATGGTGCAAAGGTGAAATGTTCAGGAAAGGATGGTTTGAACTCAGCTTTCACCAGCATTCAAGTTTCTCAAAGTGGGAGTGGTGGCGCAGAGGTTAAGAAGGTGCGCTTGTGATGGGAAGATCGCCGGTTCAAGCCCCGGTACCGACAACATCAAAAATGTGGGTGGGATAAGTGAAGCAGTCACAACTGTCTCCACCCTCATCTGCCCCACTCTAGGCCCTTGAGCAAGGCCCTTAACCCACACCGTCTGCTCCCCCGGGAACCCTAGATAGCAGCTCTCTGCTCCACACAGAGGGCTGTGGTAGCTCGGTGGTCTGTGGTCTGTGGTTGTGTGAGGAAGGGCATCCGGCTTTAAAAAAAAAAAAAAGTCAAATCTTCGTGCGACTAGTTCGCTATGGCGACCCCTGACAAAGGGAGAAGCCGAAAGAAAAAAAATGTTTTTACTGTATATAAATAACGCCCTGTTGAGAAAATGTCATACACTTCTCAAAATGTCCCTTCTCAGCTTCCATACTGTCTTTTTTCCAAGTGTTTCATTGCTTTATTTCTCCTTCATCCACCAGTCTTTACTATCTTAGATCAAATATACACCACCAGTCTTTGGCAAATATTCACTGCCTTCTTCTTTGTTAGTTTGGCAAACACTAAACTTTAAGATCCAACAAATGTGATCAAAGCTGTTATTCCAACTTGTGTCACAACTTTTTAAGATTGTGGGTCATTTTTTTTTCTGTAATAAATGTTTTTTTTGTTTGTTTGTTTGTTTCTGTCCAACAAAGCCTGGTGTTTTTCCACTTGTCCTTCCTTCAGATCAGTAGAGGACCAAGCAGGAGAGCAAAGAAAACAATAACCTCAAGTGATAAAAAGAATGTGATGATGAGCTGCTCACAAATGTATTGAACCAAAACTGGCAAACTTATTCTGATTTTTTTACACTTTACGAAATAAAATCTTCATTGATTCCTTGTTATTTTCCATCCTTCAGACTCATCTCTGCTTTGTGCTTAAATCTTCCTCGTCTGCATCCATGTCCCTTCATTCCAGGTCTACAGGTCTGCAGGTCTACGGGTTTGCAGGTCTGCAAGTCTACAGGTCTTCACTCCAGGTCTACAGGTCTGTAGGTCTACTGGTATTCTCTCCAGGTCTTCACTCCAGGTCTACAGGCATACAGGTCTACAGGTCTACTCTGCAGGTCTACAGGTCTTCACTACAGGTCTACAGGTCTTCTCTCCAGGTCTTCACTCCAGGTCTACAGGCATACAGGTCTGCAGGTTTATAGTCAGCTTCGTGCCATTCCACCTTCAGCTGAAATCCTTCAGCTCCTGTGTCAGCTCCGTTTGCACACCCAGCTACTGTTGTACAGCTGCACGCTTCAGCTGCAGACACATTTTTCACCTCCTTTACTGTTGCTCCATTCACTAATGTTCAACAACTCTTCATCCAGCGGTTCGTCACTGACCCCACTCCAGATCAGATCCTAATAATGCAACAATACACCTCAGGACAGTGTCCTGCTCAGAAAATGTATTATGATGCTTCTTCAACAAATCCACAGCTAAGCCAACAGAAAACTACTATACAGTACTTTAGTTAGTTTTGCAGATAATTGAGCTCAAATCTGATGAGGTGATAGATGAGAGTCAGTTACAACATCTTGCAATATTGCATCAAATTATGCATAAGACCTAAACGGTTACAACTTTGTCATTTCCATCTTACACTGAGATGATCTCAGTCTAAACTCTGACATTAAAGGCAGCGGACGAGGTGTTGTCCTTATGCTAACATTTTTGAAAATATAAATTGAGTTTTCTGTCTATCAAATTGACACCTTGTTGCTAACGCACTAAACAAACAACACCATATAAAAAGATGCATTTGAATGTGCTTAATGTAAAAAACATAATAGTATTTAATCAAGAAGGTCAATAAAAGAAACAGTTTGGTTTATAAAAACTATAAAACTGTTAAAAGCTGCGAGGACTCGGTTGTCAGTTTTTCATTATAAAGTAGGAAGGAAAAGGTTTGCTTCTAACCAGACAAAATCAAAAAGCACAGCAGTCTAATTTAATGTTTTGACTCCCGAGGAATTTTAACGTCAAGGTGTGTTCAGTCCCTCTGCCATCTAATATGAAATGCATGAAGGAGGAAATCAATCCTTTCAGCTGGCGCTCTGCATTCAGTCTCATCCTCCCGAGCATCTCCAAGGAATTCAAACATCACCTTTCTGATCAGATATGAAACACTCAACAGGAAGAATTACCTTGTTGATGATCTTACTGTGAGGTGTAGCAGTGACGGTGAAATGGAGGATGAGGAGGACAACAAAGATGATGATGAAAACGATGAATGATAAAGGTGATGACAAAACGATGATGATGGGATAAAGCAGATGATGGTTGTTCATGACGCCTTGATGATAAAGAGGCTGGAAACAGCTGGATGACAGTCAAGAAAAAAATAATTACAAGCAGTTTTACCACAGAAAGGCTGTAAATCTATTAAAAGAACTCATCATTCATGCCGCGCTTATATGCATTAGAGAAAATCAGCTGATGTGAGGAAAGTTTGTTCGAACATGGACTATTAGTGCATAATTAGGCAGTAGTTGGTCTGAAAAAAGTCCAGACAGATTTAAAAAAATGACAATTTCAGAGTAATGAGAGAATTCCCAATCATGGCTCATGTTTTTATAGAAAACAGGCTGGGTTTAAGGTACCAGTACATCACTACCTGATTTAACATTTGAGCAACGTCAAATGTTGAATAAATATGGGTTTAGCTTGATTTAAATGCAGTGAGGATGATAGTGTCTGAAAAGCAGCAGAGCTGTATTTTGTTGGGGTATTCAAACGTGCATTTTGCTAAAGGTTTGTGCAAATTTCTTATTCGATAAAGCAAAAATCTGCATATTTTCTCGCTATTTTTTGTCTCCAACTCGTAACAGTCCAAAGATATACACTTATATATATCATCATTTTTAGTGAAAACACTACTTGATGTGTTTATGGTTGAAGAAAAACAAAATAAATGGACAATAAAATAAATATAGTCAACTAAATATAGTTCCTTGAACAAACAGCTACAGATCAGTGCTGCCAAAGTCTGCGAGAAAAGCTCTAAACTTCATTTCATGATTTTTATCTTTGATTGTGTCGCTGTCAGGCAGAAACATTTTATCTCCAATAAAGCAGCTTTCCAGGAAATTAAAAACAAAATCCTTCTTTTCAGTTAGCAGACTTAGTTCGAAGTAACGAGCCAACAAAGTCACACAACTTTCATAAACTTGTTTGCAAACTAAAAATTTATGTTAACTAGTTCAACCAAAACTAATAAACTTTACACTGAAATCAATATCCTGGCAGGGTTATTAAGTAAAAAGAACATTTGAAAGCAAAGATAAATTACTGCTTTGTATTTTATTTTGATGAAGGTTTTGTTTTTGAGTTGTTGTTTTTTTGACAGTGGGTTTATGTTGATTTATATACGCCAAGAATAATTTGCAGTTTGCTAAAAAAAAAAAAAAAAAAAAGGCAGCACACCAACTCACCTGTTTCTTGCACCTTTGCCTCCTGAATATTAGTCTTTCAGAATGGATGAGTTAATGACAGAAGTTTTAAAAACTTCTTAGAAATTGAACATGGATTTTATTTTTGAAACAAGCACATTCTCAGCCAGTGGGAATCAAAGAGGATCTGTGCAACATTAGAGCTGATAATTATCGATAAAGCTTGTTTATTATTTTGTTACAAAATATATTTATTTATGAATAAAAGGCCAATACGTACCAAAACTGTTGTTGTCGGAGGAGTTGTTGTTCCCAAGAACCACAGAAACATTGGCTGTTACTGCTGCATGACTGGATGGAGAGGAGGAAGAGGAAGAGGAGGCCACAGAGGATGCTTTTGTTGTGGAGGAGGATCCGGCCTTGGATGATGAAGACAAGGTTTTGGTCCAAGCAGCTTTGGACAGCAGCCCTAAAGGTTTCCTAACTGTTGGAGCCTGCAGCGCTGCCGTCTCTGTCAGCGCAGTCAGAACCGATGAGAAGGCCTCCTCTCTCCGAACCTCTCCTCCCTGCTCCTGCCCCAGCATGGGAGCCGGGTCTCCGGGGACCCCCTCCTCTGCATCGACAGGCCTCCAGCCTGCTTCGGCCCAAGCATGAGCTTCTGTCATGATCCCGGTCTCTGCAAAGCCTTTCCCACCTGCCCCGGCTTCTGTTTCTGTCCAGACGGACGTTCTCGCCTCGGCGAACACTTTACCCTCGGGCCAAGGTCTGAGTTCAGCATCAGGACCAACAGCAGGGGTGGCGGCGTCTTTAACCTGAGCTCTGGCTCTGAGCTGAGGAGGCGCAGTGAGGTTGGGGGGCACTGTGGGGTCCCGAGGTGAGTCAGCCTGCTGAGCTGATGTGGAATGATCTTCCTCGGCTGTGGAGGAAAGGAAAAGTGGAAAAAACATTTAATTGGAAACTGAGGACAGCAACAAGATGGTGGACAGTTTGACTCATCGGTCTGACAAGCCAGACCATAACATCATAGCTACCATACACACACACACACATGCACGCACACAGCTGGAAATCTCAGATCATTTGTTCTCATTAGGCCACTGCAACGGCTCAGGGGTTTAACCTGCTCTGACTTTGACCAGACTCCTGAGGAAAACAGCCGAACAAACAGAGCCTGCAGTTTGTTCCTGTTTCCTTCCTCCACATCACAAATCCAGAGAATTAAAATATTGTGAAGCAGCATTGCTGGTGGAAATAGGTCACTTATGTTTTAGAGGATAAAGCATAGGGAATTAATTTTTCAGTTCCAGGATCTGTGAATTAGGACACACACACGCCCTAATCAGCTGTGATTTGTACTCAACCAGATCCTTTAGGTTAGCCACACAAACCTGTGGATTTATTATTCTGGGAGCAAACACGCAAGGCTCAGCTCCTCGCTCAGACAAAACCGGGGTGGAATACATTTCCCGAGCAGAAAACGGGTGTCGGCTATATTTATAGGTCATCTGAGTCATTTTTCAGTTTGTAAACACCAAAAGATACACAAATTTGAAGCATGCAGGGGAATATTCTGTCACAGAATTCAGCTTCAGCCTTTAGCTCCGATCTGCAAACCGTCTTCATGCTCTGAGAAGAGCCGGACGGTTTGGCAGACGGAGACGATTAGCTCGTCTAATGCAGTCAATCTCAAAGGCACCTTCGCTCTGAGGAGCTGAAAGAGGAGGAGAAAGCAGCGCTGACTGTCTGACTGGACCGCGAGCCGAATCACTAAGTGGCACAAGACTTATTTCAGCCACTCATTTGTCGGCAAGTGAAAAGATTTTAGCTTTAGTGTGACTCTGAGCTATTGATCCTCATATAATGGATCCAGAGCAAAATGGAGTCTTATCTGGACCCAAATTTATTGTTAAATTTCAGTGAAATATATAGTTTTTCATTATTAATGTTCCAGTAATTTATTTCAGGCAATGCACCTTTTCAATCCAATGCACATTCTAGCATTTATGCTAATTAGTTTTAGGTGGTACTGCTTTTCTACAACTCGCGGTACCGTATTTTTCAGACTATAAAGTGCACCGGATTATTTGGTGCAATATCAATGAACGGGTCTGTTTTCATTCATTCATTCAACCTTTATTTAGACAGGTTACTCTCATTGAGCCTCGAGGACTCATTTACAAGAGAGACCTGGAATACATAAGGCGCACCTGATTATGAGGCGCATTAAGCAAAAAAAGTTAATTTTGACAGATTTTTCAGCGCCATGTACCACATAAAATCAGTTTGAGGTCAGTTAGCACAACCAGAATGAATACATAAGGCGCACCGGATTATAAGGCTCACTGTTGATTTTTGAGAAAATTAAAGGATTTTAATTGCGCCTTATAGACTGAAAATTAAGGTAATTTATTTCGTAGCACAGCTTTTCCTGCATTTACTGAAATACTTTTTAGGCCACACATCTTTTCTTTCATTTACAGCATTTATTTTAAGCAGTACATTTTTTTTCTCCATTTTAAGAGGGGGCAACGCAACTTTTATATTATTTGTGGAAAATAATTTTAGACAGTGCAGCTTTTCTACATGTCATGGTAATTTAGTGTCCTGCATTTACGGTCATTCTTTTTCGATGGCACAGCTTTTCCAGAATTTATGATAACTCTTTTTCCGCTGTGCAGCTTTTCTAGAATATATGGTAACTCATTATAGGCAGACCAGCTTTTCTTTCTTTTGCAATAATCATTTTAAGGGATTTAAACATACTTCATGTATTCTGGATCTTTGAAGGAGAATTTCTTAAGACGGACCTCGTTGAATTTTAATTGCAAACTGCTGCTCCGGGCTTCCACATACATCATCATTACATGGAAGCAAACGCTGCAACAACGTGCATCTGTATTTATTTAAACATATCTATTTATTATAAATTTCAACCCGTGCTCATTTCAGCTTGCCAAGCCTGTATGTGTGTCACACTTTTCCCACGCTCCCCCGAGTCTCTGCAGAGGATCGGTTAATTAAAAGACGATGATTCGGAGCTGGAGAGGCTTTGCGGAACAAGCTCAAAGCTTAGCTGCTGCATAACCTCTGCAAACTTCTATAAAGCATTTGAAACATCACATCATTAACTACCACCACCGAGCAATCCGTCCCTCGTTATACCACGTCACGTCATAAATGTCATTAGGAGGAATTAATGCACCGACGGTTTCTGCTGGAGCTTCTGTGAGCTCAGAGTTTGTGCTTCTGACTCACTTTCAAGGAGGAGAAAAAAAAAAGACAAAGTTAGAAATGACAGGGGCAATGGCTCCGGGCACCACAGGGTAAGCAGCATGCCGGATAAACTTAATCTAAAAGTCATCCTTCTTCTGGTTCAGATTCATCTTTTTAAAGGTCCACTGACATGATATTTGAACTTTGCATAAAATGGCACAACATATATATGTTGTATAATTCAACTATGT
>JAVCKU010000013.1:24757910-24769038 GCA_032273985.1 Hypsolebias coamazonicus
TTCCTCATGAGGGAGTTTTTCCTTTCCACTGTCGCCTTCATGCTTGCTCAAGATGAGAGTTCTGTGATGGAGTTAAAGTCAAATCAGTCTGCTCCTTAGATAAATAGTGTTAAATTATTGTTTTTATATATGAATGTTTCTGTTGTGACCTGGCGCTATATTAACAAACTGAACTGAATTAATGTGGTTTTGGTTACATTAAACATCTTTTACTTGGATGCTTTTTATAAAGAGCAATAAGCAATCCTTAAAAAAGTTTTAAAAGATCTTAGGTATGTAATGATTAAATTTGATATCTATCTAACAACATAATGCAGCCTCAAAGCCTTTTACTGTTACATTGTTCCCATAAATCAGAACTGTAGTCATGATTTAGGACTTGAAAACCCTTTCCTCTGTCCTGCAGCGTCTGTCTGGTCACACAGCTTTCAGAAGGCATCTTTTAAACTTGGACACTAAGCAGCTGGAGCAGAAGTGGACTGCGGCTTTGCAAGTCCTTCGGACCAAGTCTCCGAAATGCTATTTACTTGAGTGCTGAAGAGGACGGAGCGGACCGTGCGCTTCCATTCAGTAGAGTCGTCAACAGACGAACCGAGCGCTGGGTCGAGGGTGTGAGGAAGAATCCTTATGGAGCCGAGTGGACGGCTTCAAACGGAGCAGGATGGGTCGCAGAGCGAGCTCGCTCGTCTGGCAGCCATACAGCACAACTGTGTGTTTTAAGCTGCAGCTGAGAAATGCATCATGAAGGCTCAGAAATTCACAGTCGCAAGTAAAATCCACTAAAACCTATATACATAGAGAAACTCCATTCACCTTTTACATGTATTATCCTACAGATAAAGGAGCTCATTGGTGCACCATGCCTCACTAACCTGCTCACTGCATCATGCATGAGACATTTTGCACATTTTTTCTCAAATTGCATTTTCCCCAACAGTCTCAATTAATTGTAACTGCTATGTTTTAAAGAAAGTGATCAGCACTCAATACAGTTAGCTCCTGCTCCACTCCTCTAAAACCTTTCACGACGTTAGGTCGGTGTTTGCTACTTCTCGCCGACAATTTTCAAAAAGTAGAAAACACCTTCTGCTGGCAGAGGAGGAGGTTTTCCTCTGAAGCAGAAGAAACTTTTCTGTACAGACAGGAAACTTTTAATCGGATCAAAAGCCTCTCGGCGCTCTGATCTTCAGCCAGTTCATCCTCTGGGAAAAACTGCAGGAGACGGGCTTTGCTGGACCTAATCAGCACCATCCGTCAATGTAATTGATGACAGCAGATAAATGATGATCACCGACCAGATTTATCAATGAGTCTGTGGCCAGACGTTCGATTTCTCACGGTCCCGCCCTGCTTATTACATTCCAGGGATTTATGTGATTCATCTCTTCAGAAGACCAAACAAAACCTCATAAAACCACATCAGTTTCAGCCTCTGAGACTGCATCATCATTTCGAACATTAATATAAAAAAAAAATCACTAATGTTGCGTTTCATTTCTGGAAAAATGTTTCCAACACCTAAAAGTGAGAGAGCAGGATTCATGTGCAGGACTGTTGGCTGAAACTAAAGCCACTGTTCCGGATTTATCAGCTTTAAGGTAAAATTTAAATAAAAACAAAGTATAGTGATTTGAACGTTTCATAAAGCCAGATTTATTTCACAATAGAACAGGGGTCTGCAACCTGCGGCTCTGGAGCCACATGTGGCTCTTTGGTCCCTCTGCAGCGGCTCTTTCAGGCTTTGATCAAAACTAACTTTAAACTGAAATTTATTGGTTCTTATAACAAAAAGGGCTCGGTTTAGCAGTTTTTCTGTCATTTCTTTTGTGAATACTAGAACTAATAAGAGCAAAACATACTTTTAACTTCATTTGTTTGAAGTAGGATACTTAATTTTTCCACAATTAAAAAAAAAAATATCAGGACCTGCATAGTTCATTGTAACTTTGTTTATTATTGGGAAATAACATAAATTTTTCCTTCTTTGCCAGAATCTTGCCTTTTATTTTATCTTAAAATGTAAAAATATAACCAAATGTTAAAATTCATAATATATTTTTTGCTTTACAATGGCCAGAAAACTGTCCTCCAACAAACTTAGCCTCTTGACCTGGTATCCACACACATTAAAGGAATTATTAATGCATGTCATGCAAGAGTTTGGGTCTTAGGTTAAAGTGGTCTGCAGGCCACCAGTTGAGAATCCCAGTTGTAGCAGGTTTTGTGGCTCCGGACACATTTAAATTTAGTGAACAAAGGGGCAGAAATGGCTCTTTTGATCGTAAAGGTTGCAGACTCCTGCAATAGAGATTGTAACCATGTAAAATATTGAAACTATGAAAAGGTATCGGTTTATGAAAAAAAGTGGTGATTTTAAAGTTGATTTCAGCAAGACGTCTTTAACAGCTGGGACAGGGGCAGGTAAAGGATGGAAAAATGAGCAGTGTGGATAAGAAACAGGTGGACTGAAAATAATTAGGGCTGAATCTCTAAAAGTAAAGATGGGCACAGGTTCACCTGTCTGAAATGGTCTAAAACAGTGGAACAATTTCAAAATAATGTTCCTCAACATAAAACTGCAAGACCAGTTCATAATCTGATCAACAGACTAGAAGAATCGGTTGAAATCTCTGAGGTCAAAGGGCGGGGCTGAAAGTTAATGGTGGATGGTTGTGATCTTCGGGGCCACTAGATTCAAACAGGTCTCGTTCTGTTCTGGGCTCGGGAAAACCTCCACAGATCGTTGTCTGTAAACAGTTCATCCACAGACGCTGCTTAAAGATCTATCAGGCAAAGAAGAAGCCAGATGTGAACACCACCCAGAACCACTGCTGTCTTCTCAGAAACCACAGTCTTCCATACCAAAGAGGAGAGAGACCATATCAGCACACAGTGCAAAATCCTGCCTCTCTGATGGTATGGGGGAGCATTAGTGCCTCTGGCATGGACAACTTAAACATTTGGAAAGGCTCCATCAATCCAGAAAAGCATATACAAGTTTTAAAACAGCATGTATTCCCATCTGGTAAAGGAGATCCTTAACAGCTAGAATCCTCCATCAGACCAGAACGGGACAACGTTTCCTCCAAAACCTCCAGCAGCTGATCTCCTCGAGTCCTGGATGTTTACAGACTGCTGCTAGAAGAAGAGGGGGCTCTTCACAGTAAGCAACATGGCCCTGGAGTATCTTTAAAGAGATGCTGCTGCCACCAAATTCAATATTACTTTTTATTTATTTATTTCAGCATTTGATTTGTTTATTGTGTTCAAATGCGAGTAAAATATTGGTTTATGAGAGTTGCAAATCACTGTGTTCAGATTTTATTTATGTTGTTTGTTTTTTTCCCAACGTCCCAACTAACTGTCGCAAAAGTGATGGCAGTGTGATTATTTTCAGGTCACACATCTGGAATCCATTTTGAAAGTGGTCCCACTCAAACTAAAGTTTAGCTCGTCTCCCCTGCAAGATTTAAAGTAAAAATCCTCTGAGTTACCTAGAAAATGCTTCAATTCGATTTATTTATATACGTAGTGCCAAGTCAACAGAAGTCGTCTCAGGGCACTGCACAGAAACATTCATGTAAAAAAGTAAATTAATAACGGTATTTATCTGAGGAGCAGACTGCTTTGAGTCTTAACTTTATCACAGACTCTCATTTCCGCTGGTCAAAACACAAAAAACACATTTAGCATTTTGTGTCATTTGATTATTTTATGAATGTTTATGAAGCATTCACACTATTGTGATCAATTTTTCTTTAGTACGTTTTTGGGCATCTTTCTCTTTCCACAGTTTTTGTGCTATTTTAACAAACCGAATATCAAAACGTTCAGCTCGTTCAGGACAATCCTGCTGTAACTTGTGGTATTTGTGCAACTTTAGCTTTTTGAAACATTTAGCCTTTTCTGCGACTTTTTTCCTCAAAGAAAATGAATGGAGCTCATTTTACATCCTTCAAATCTTTAGATCTGTTTACAACCTTTTACTGCTCCTTTCACATTTTCTTCTGCTTCAGCTTCTTTCTGTTTTTTTAGCTACTTTTCAGCTGTTTTTGCTAATTTCAGCTTTTATTTTTTCTGATAATTTCCACCATTTATTTTCTTTCTTTTTTCTGATTTTTTTTTTTTCTTCTTTCAGCCAAATCGGTCAAACGTGTTCTTTCTGCTTTCTTATGCTAATCTAAGCTTCTTCTACCTTTTATTTTTTTTTTTTGCATTTTTAGCTACTTTCAGCTGATTTTAGATAAATTCAAGTTTTTCATGGTAATTTATGTTACTTTCAGCCAAATAAACTTCTTTATGGTAATTTCAGCTTGTTATGCTCCTTTCAGCTTATTTCTGCTACTTTTACCTTTTTCTGCTATTTCAGCTTCTATTTAGCAGTTTTCATGCTAATTTAGCCTTTTCAACTAATTCCACATTTTTTAGCTCATTTCAGCTATTTCCGCTTCCTTCTGGTAGGTTAAGCTTATTTCTGAATTTTCAGCCATTTTCAGATATTTTTACAAATTTTGTAATTTCCGTGCTCGTTTTTGTTTATTTAAAGCTAATTCAGCAAAAATGTGCTCTCTCTGCTTTTTTCTGCTAATTGAGGCTTGTTCATTTTAGCAACATTTCAGCGTGTTTTTTAGCTAATTTTAGCTGTTTTTCAGCAAGTACTTCAGCAATAAGCATTCACACTGCATTTTTGCAGGAAATGCAATTTCTCTGTATCTCTAATTTTGATCAAACTCTTTCTTGTTTTCATGTTTAACTCAACAGTAGTGAAAGATTCACGCACAGAAGCCGTCAGTGACTCAGATAAGCAACAAAGCGGATGCTCGGCAGCTGGTTTAGGTTCTCTTTAAAACGCACAGCGGCACTCTGTGTGCTTTAGCCGTGCACTCGTGTGTCATCTGACACTAATCATTAGGCAGCGCTCCCTAACTTGGCACTTAGATGTTATTTAAATCTCCGACGGTCAAACGCAGACACGTAGCGAGAAACGTACAAGCTGCAGATCTGTTCCCATGGAAACGCACACCGATACATCTCAGCTAATAGAGAAGAAAATGGCTAGAGCTCGCTGATTATGCACAGAACTTGGCTGTAATTAGGTGTCTAAGTTCTGTGTCCACCTTAACTTTGGTGAAGACAGACCTGAGCTGAAACATCCATCAATGCAGCGAGAATAATCAGTGAGCTTCGTTACTCCTTTATTCACTGGATGTTCGCTGCTCTCCTCCTGATTGGATGTTTTTATTCAGCCTCAGACAGTGAATGATAATCTCTGCAGCTCTGTTTAGGAAAACACCCACACTCATACCGTCTGTGTGCCTACAGATGTGCACGTATGACACAGCAGCTGAACACCAGCATCCCAAGCATCTTCTTTGGCTGTAAAATGTTATGCAACAACAAACAAAAAAAGATACAACCCCAATTCTACAAAGTTGGGACGTTGTGTGAAATGTAAACTAAATGTGATTACAATTATTTGCAAATCTCATAAACCCATATTTATTCACAGTGGAACATATTAAACAAATCAAATGCTGTATAAGACATTGTATCTTTCTTGTAAATAAGCTTAAATAAGGTTCTTTTGCTCTAGCTGTTCAACAGTCCTGGGTCTGGATTGTAGTGTCCTAATGAGCAAAACAGTTTGAATTGGTGAAAGATCGGACTTCAGAGAGCCCCGTTCAGCACTCAGACCCTTCTACTACAGAGCTATGTGCTCGTCACGGATGCAGTTTGTAATCTGACATTGTCTTGCTGAAATATGCAAGGCCTTCCCTGAAAAGCACCATCAGGATGGGAGTATGTGTTGTTCTAAAACCTGTATTTACTTTTCTACATTGATGGTGCCTTTACAGATGTGTATGTTGCCCATGATAGAGAGACTAATGCACCTCCATACCATCAGCGAGGCAGTCTTTTGAACTTTGCGATGACCATACGCTGAATGGTGCCTTCCCTCTTCACTACAAAGGCGGTTTCTAAAAGGAATTTTGTTTTTTGATTCATCTGACCACAGAACAGTTCTGGACTTCACCTCAGTCCATTTGGTCCAGAGAAGACGGCAGCGGTTCTGGATGGTGTTCACATCTGGCTTCTTCTTTGCCTGATAGAGCGTTAAGCAGCGTCTGTGGTGAACTGTGTTGACAGACAATGACCTGTGGAAGTGTTCCTGAGCCCAGAACCAGACCTGTTTATAATGCAGTGGCCCCTGAGAGCCCGAAGACCACGGCGATCCAATATTGACTTTCAGCCTCGTCCTTTGAGCTCAGAGAGTTCTTTTGATATGAACCGTAGATGATAAGAGTTGAAGTCTTCCTAATATTATATTGATGAAATTGTTCCACAGCGTTTAGACTACTGAACCTCTGCCCATCTTTACTTCTGAGAGATTCAGCCTCACTAAGAAGTATTTTTTACATCCAGTGCTTTTACTGACCTGCAGACGGTTTACCTAATTAGTTGCAAAATGTTCTTTTAGCTGTTTCTTATCGTACAACGTTTTTCAACTTTAGTGGTGAAGGTGAAGCTGCCATTAAAAAAAAAAAATCAAAAATAATCTTGTTTTTGTATTAAATTATACAAAGTTTTAGTTTCAACATTTGATAAGTTTAATTTGCAAATTATAAAGCATCCCAAATTTGTGTGAGTCAGGGTTGTTGTTTAAGGGTTTGTTAGAATATTTTATGGAAAACTCACGTTTAAGTAGAACAGTGGCTAGATGTTTAAAGAGGAGGGAAAACATGTCTTCTTTCAATTTATTGGTTATTATTTTCTTTCCTGTCAGTTCCACTCCTAAGAGTGGGAACATTTCATTCATGAAACGACAAAATAATCTAATTTTGATTTATCTAATGAAAGGCCATATTTCCACCTTACTTTGTTCCGCCTTAAGTTACCCCAGGGCAGAAACAAAAATAACATTTCTCATTGTTGTTGTTGTTGTTTACAGATGAGTTTTTCATTTGTGGGTAAAAGCTTTGCTGAAACATGTTCCTGAGCTGAAATAATAACACAAATGTTCACGTTGTCACTGAACAGAATCAGTCGGTATTGGTTTTTCCTCCTAGTTTACAGAGATTTCTACAGCCTCCCTTAACGTGTTATTTAAATTTTGAAGTGTTTATAATGACATCTTTTTATTATTTGCAAATTTACAATGAAAGTCTTCCTGAACAAAATAAACTTGAGACTGCTCCAGTTTCTCTGAGAACGTTATGTCCAGTGGTGTTTGTTCTATAGTAATAAAATTAGCTGGAATGATTTGCAGATAAATATGTTTACTTGAATTGACTAGTTTGATTTCAAATACATAAAATGCTAATTAGATTTTTTTAATTACACTTCATGAAGATTTTTGGTCATTTTAAAAGAATTGGAAAATTGTTGGACCTGTTATAGGTTCTGGTGTGTTTTGGTGCAAATAAATAAAATAATAAAAGACACTTCAATCAGAATATAAAACAAACATCCTCATAAGGACCGGTTCTTTGTTCTTTTTATACTTATTGTTAAATTTGTGGTTTTGTTCTGCAGTCTGGGTTAAAAATGTTCATTGATGCGCAAACCGTGTCTTTGCTGCCATTTTTTTTTGTCTCTTTCTTTGCGCGTCTTTGATTGTATGAAAAAATAAAAATGATTCATCTGTAGAAAAAAGAAACAGTGTATCTCACTGAAGGCTGTCTCTTCTTTAATTATTAAAAAGTTAAACGCAAAAAGGAACGGGCACAGGGTGCGCTCAGCTCAGGCTGCGTGTCTGGACCTCTGTGGGACCACAACAGGGATTTGAGCATATATGAAATATTCTCATTTTAACAAACATCATCTGCATCAAATGTTAAGAACAACAAAGAAGCCTCTGAACAGCACAAAATGTGTTCAAATAAGGTTATTTTGTTGGATCTCCTCCAGGCAAAATCATTTCCACACAAAAATCAATAACTGTATTAATGTATGGAACAATAAACATGAGCCTGAGTTTGTCTTCATTAATTAAGCTGATCATTTATGCGATTATTATTACTATTATTATTTTTAAATATTCAACACTCTTTTAGTCTGGAAAGTAAAAAAAAGGCATCAGGGTCTCACCGCCAGCGGCTACGGAGCTCTGCAGCATCAGGACCAGCACCACGCACACCCGGGCCAGCATCCCGTTCAGAACCCGACACCTGCTCCTGGTCCTCCGCGCGCACGCGGCCGCCTCCATCCCCGCATCCCGGCTCCGCGCCGCCAGGAAGCAAGAGTCCGGCTCGGTGGTGTTGTTGTTGTTCGGGTCCGAGCGGAGCGCATGTTTGTGAGCCATTGGTCAACCAATTAATCCCGAGTGGCAAACATGTAACGGTGCTGCTGGGGTGAAAGGCATCCGACCATCGAGAAGCTGCCCCGGGCGGTTCCGACTCTCGGGGCTCCGCTCTCCATGAGCCTGCCGGAGGCTGCGAGGCTCCGAACCGGGCTTCAATCTGCCTCCTGTGCGGGTCTCGCTGCCCGTCTCCGCTCGCTGTGAAGTCCGGAGTCCTACAGCGACCGCAAGACGCCGTCCGTCCCCGCTGAAAGACGCGTGCACGCGGCGCTGCCGAACCGGAAAACGGCTGGTGTCACCTTCAAAATAAAAGCCATCAATCAGCGCAGCACAGGCTCAGAAACCAATTAAAAATAAAATGACTGTGAAATAGACGAAATGAGACACAGACGTATCATATATGACGCAAAGTTACACGAAACAGCTTGAACATAATAGAAGGCAGGAAAAGTGACGCAAAACAAGATTGTGCTGGTCATAAGGAGGCAATAAAAGACCGTAAACACCAGCTAAATCGATTAAAACGTACAAAACAACACCTAAACAAAATCACGTACCTGTTTGGTCGCTGTCGATATTTTCAGTTTGAACTTCGGTGCTCCGTTTTTATTAATTTAAACATAAATTGCGCATAAACGTCCATTTTAGAACTACTTTGTGAAATAGCAGCATAGACCACACTTCAGCTGATGGGGCTCCACTGAAGCCGTTGTGTCACTCACAGACATAAACGTACGTCTTTGGTTTCACTTGTTTACATAACAGACCGGAAGTGGCGGCAGGCTGTAAATGTCGGCAGCTTCGCTCTGCGGGCTGATCTGAGTTCAGCGGGGAGTTGGCGCCCCCTCGTGTTAAGTAGTGGAACAACAGGCGGTTCTGTCAGCACCAGGAAAGGGTGAATTTACAGGTTCATCTAAAAAAAAAAAAAAAAAAAAATTACTGTACAGTACATTGTGAAAAAGTTCTACTTGAGAACGTGAAGGCCATATAATCTATAGATTCACGACACATAGAGTGGAATATTTAATACGATTTTTTCTTCATCTGCTGCCTTTCATTTTATATTTATCATTGTTTTGTAATTATGTACAGTACTGTATATGTTAATTGATTTGTATTTCATTTTGTTATGAAATGAATAAAAATGAATATTTCAAGCCTTTATTTCTTGTAATTTTGATGATTATGGCTTACAGATAATGATCAACCAAAACTCAGTGTCTCAGAAAATTTGAATATTGTGAAGAGGTTCAGTATTGAAAACTCCTGGTGTCACACCCTGATCAGATGATTAACTCCTGTACATGAGCTACAAATGTCTCATTCCTTGAGTCCAGCTAGTCCTGAACCAGAGACAACATCAGTGTCTTGGCTGAGGAGAAGAACTGAATGTCCTCTTTTCAGATTAAATTTTCATGTCATTTAGAAATCAAGGTCCCAGAGTCTGGAGGAAGAAATGAGAGGTCCAGAACTCACGTTGCTTGAAGTCCAGAGTGAGTTTCCACAGTCAGTGGTGATTTGGGTCCTTATCTGCTGGTGCTGGTCCACTGGTTTTTCTGAAGTCCTCAGTCCACGCAGCATCTACCAGGACATTTTAGAGGTTTTCATGCTTCCTGCTGACGAGCTTTATGGTGATGATTTCATTTTTCAGCAGGACTCGACATCGGTCCACACTGTCAAAGGTACCAACAGCTGGCTGTGGAATATTCTAATTATTTGAGACTCTGAATAGTCATAATCATCAAAATTACAAGAAATAAATGTTTGAAATATTTCACTCTGTGAACTTTCACTTTCTGAAATGACTGATGAAAAAATGGAGCTTTTTCATGATATTTTGATTTTAAAAATTTTGAGACGCACCTGTATTTTGCTGGGACTATTTTGTCAGACCTTCATGTGAAAACTGAATCGCATCACGAGGCTGAATTTTCTAATTGCATCATTTTTCAAACTGTTGGCCTTTTGTCAATAAATGCTTTAAATGTGGCAAACATTTTTATACAACTGTCACGACATTTCAGCTCAGACCTAATTACAATAATTGGAAAAATATAATATAAAATTGTTTCTGTACTTACACAGACGTTGGAATGTTATTTCAACATGTATGTCTGCGCTGACACATTTTCTACTTTTTATTATTTATTTCCTTTATTCAACAAGGAGAAAATGACTGAGATTAAAAATCTCATTTACAATTATATCCCAGCCAAAACTGGCTGCAGAACACAAAGTTTTATTAAACTTACTTTAACACAAACATTTAAATTAAACTAGAGAATCTTAATTTCCTATGAAAATGCATGAAGAACTTGCTGAAAAACAGCTGAAATTAGTTAAAAACATGCTGAAATTTAGCTGAAATGGAAGAACAAGCCTAAGGCAGAAGAAATCATAAAGAACACATATTTGCTGTACATGTACCGGTATTTGGTTAGAAAAAGCACAAATGAGCACAAAAATTATTAAATTAGCTTATAAAAAAGCTGAAATGAGTTAGAAATAGCTTTAAAGTAGCTGAAACAGCCAAAAGAAGCTAATTTATGAGAAGGAAGGGCACAATTGTGCCAAATTAGACTGAAAGAAGCAGAAATGTGTGCAAAAAGGGGATATAATCTGAAAAAAAGCAGAAATTTAGTAGCTTAAGAAAAACATATATTAAAAAAAAAAAAAAAAAACTGAAAGATGCTTAAATTACCAGGACGTGGTGGTGCACAATTGTGCTCTGACCATTAGGCTTAAAAAAAGCAGAAATGAGCATAAAAAAGTGGAAATTACCTGAAAAAGGCAGAAATTTGCACGCACACACACACACACGCACGCACA
>JAVCKU010000013.1:24776802-24791737 GCA_032273985.1 Hypsolebias coamazonicus
CATAAATCAGTGTTCATTTATGCTTAATAAACCAGTGACTTCAGTTTGGAAAATTGAATTTCTGTTTCTGTATTTCAGTTTATGGGCACCAGTGACCCCCGCAACCCGAAAATGAGAAGCAGGTAGAGATGTTGGATGGATGGCTTTCAGTTTCACTGTGTTCTGAATAAACATCATAACCTTACCAGCTTCCAGCCTGACATGTTTATTCTCAAACCTGATAATCAAAGGTAATCAAGATGCATCGGTAGATGTTTTCTAACCGCATCACAGTCCTCTAAATTGTAGCCAACTCAAACTGTGAGGTGCCTAAAGATTCCTACTTCTAGGTTGGGCTTCATGGTGAGGCCCAGATGTAATTTTTACTCACTTTCACTATGACTAAACACAAGGATTCAGTTCCTGTAGAACATGAGCTCAGAGATAAAAACAGAGCCTTCAACTGACCTGACCAAAGCTCAAAGGGTGCTGCTGCTGCCCTGTCACCTTCTGCTGCCGGGACAGGACGGGGGCGGATGGGAAGAGGGGGATGGAGGAGGCAGAGCTCTGCTGTCCTACGAGGCTGCAGCGCCCTTTGGACCGGGACCAGGATTCTGAGACTGTAGAAGACAGAAGACAGGAATTGGTTAGGACAGCAAATATCAGATAGAAAAAAGAAAGAAGGAACTTCTGCAAAGCCTGCAAAACTACAGAAAGTGAAGAGGCAACAAAAAAAAAATTTAAAGAAGAAATGCACACCACAGTAAAAGCTCATATTTAACATAAAAATTTAAATAAAATTCAAATGTCAATTAAAATTTACACTCCAAAAAAATGTATACTGGCAAATAAATCAATACTTGAAATATCTGACAGCATCAAGGATTTACATTTTTAGCTGCATGACAGCCCACAGTGGATAAAAGTCAGTTAAAAAAAAAAGAAGAGAAAAATATTAATCTAGTGAAACTGCCTATTTCTATTTAAATCAATACAATATTTCTTATTTCCAAAAGTGTAAAGAAAGTTGAAAAATTTGGAAAGAAAAAAGATTGTGGGCACTCAGAAGGTACATAAAAAACTGTTGCTCCTAGGACTCCGATCTGTATCGGTTTTCAACCATCATGTTATCAAAAAACAAATCTTGGAAGGACAGAACAAGTAAAACTGATCTCACATCAGAGTCGTCAGGCAAACTTTGCAGCTGGACAATGAGAACTAGCCGAGAGGGTAAAACAAATCCAGTCTCAGCCCAGTACCAACTAATATGCATCCTCCTTTCCCTCCACAGCAAGCAGGCTAAAATAATTAGAAAATACATTTACTCTGTCCAAGTTAAAACTAACCCATCCTCTTAAACCTTTACAGTAAAAGGCTGAGTCGAGGATGTGACCTTTGTTTAGTTTTGTCAAAAGAAAAGCTAAAAGTGAGACCTTTTCAAGGCTTTAAATAAAAAAAACTCTATAAAAGCTGCTTTAATTTTGACGGAGGGAAAGTTATTTAAAAAGCATGCCAATGTCAACTATAGATGCATACAGGAGGTAAAAAGCTACGGACTGGAAAACTCTCTGCCAGTGTCTCTTGATCACCTGTTAATGTCCCTATGAGCCACTAGGGGGCGGTAAGCCCCGACTGCGTCCATATGACCTGCAAATCAAACACCGCCAAAGCACAGGTGACAGACCACATCACAGGTGGTAAAAGAAAGACATATTCACGTAAAATAAAAATAAAAAAAAGTTGGATTTTTTTTAGAAAGAACTAATCAACAAAAAATGTATAAATAAAATAAAAAATAAATAAAACAATTTCACTGACCTGTTCTCTGGACACGCTCCTCTGTGCCCCGAGTGTTGTTGTTGCTCTGCACTCTCATTGGTGGAACTACCATCGTCCTGATGCCGCAGGGGCTCCGGTACTGCTCGGTGGGGGAAGTAAGGGGTGCCAACCCGCCAGCCAAAGGTGGGCGGTTGTTGTTGTTAAGGTAACGGTAGGCGCTGTTGCCACGCGGGGAAGTCGACGTGTCAGACGTGGGAGAACCTTCCACTGTGTCACGACCACTCTCATTGCCATCGTCCTCTGACATGCTGAGAAGAAGGAAGAAAAAAGATGGAGTGCATTAAGACTCACTGGGTCAAACCGAGACCATTTAACTGGTTTAGATAGTTTGGGTTGAAGCCAACCTGTTGGGCCTCTTGCATGGTGAGACTGAAGGGCTGGACTGAAGAGAGTTGGAGACAAAGGAGCTGGTGCTGAGGCTGCTGTCGGGGCTGCTGAGAGAACACACTCGCTCCATGGACACAGTGGTGTTTCTGCAAGCCTCACACACACACTCTTCTTTACATCTGTGGGCAGAATGTTTCAGGTTTATTAGAAACATATCCCAGTAAGAAGCAGTCAACTAAAGGTGGCATCTCACCGAGTTGCAAATGTAGGGAGAGCGGGGATTCTGCAAGTTTAAGTTAATTAGATTTTGGATTAAAAGACTAAGATTGAAATTTAAGACCTACACAAATGACAGTGGTTTTTTTTACGTTTTTTTAACTATTATTTTATTTTATTTTATCTATTTATTTTTTTTTACATTTTTCTGTCTTTCATTTAAATTCAAATAAAATAATAAAAAATAAATAAATTACAGCAAATCAGTTTTAGGAGCATAGCAATGATGGGACTTGTAGTTTTGTTACAGACAGAACTACAACACACTAAATGACTGAACACTGTCTGCTAAATTTAAAGTTAACGGAAGAAAATATGAATGAACATATACAGTACATTTCAGACATAACTAATATATTATAGGGCCTGAAATTAAACTTTTGGACATATTTAAGACATTTTAAGGCATATACCTAAGATTGTGATATTGAAGACATTTTAAAAGACATTTCAGAAACTCGAGAATAGCTGAAGACTCAAAATTTCACAAAAATGTGCAAATTTTCTGATGCAGTTTTACTAAAATCTGAGTGTTTTCAACCAGTGAGCCATGAGTATGTGCTGAACAAGTTTTGTGTGCACAATGCAAAGCTGTTCTTTTGGATGTACGCATTATTTTTGTTTCCCACGTTGGCTCCTTGCAGCCATCCTCACATTTATGATTTAAGCTACTTTTAAAATGAACATGGGCACATTTGGAGCATCTTATTTTTAAATAAAATGTTATTAATAATCATCATGGCCCTGGACATGTTTTCTGTGGGAAAAGAGCTACTTAACAGGTGTTAAAATACAGCTCCAAAGCTCTTGAGATGGGTTAGAGAGGCCCACAACAACAATTTATTTAATTTGTTCAAAGCTCAAGCAACAAAACTGTGCACCTCTGGGAACTTGTGCAAAGAAACTGAGGTCACAAGTCATTCTGGAGGCTCACTCATTAATGCCCAGTGAGATACCACCTTAAGTTCTGTTACGTTCTGTATTATCTTAATTATACTCACCGATTCAGATGACAACTCCGAGGATTTCCCTCCTCGTCATCACTCAGATCACTGCGGATGCTGATCACACTGGGAGCGGGGCTCGGTGAATCTGCCATGAGGACCGCCACATCCCGCTGCGGCTGCCTGGAAAGCTCTGCCGGCCTGTTGGCGTCCGGCATCACCTCTTTGAAGCAGCTCTCTTCATGCTCTGCGCCATCTTCTTCCTCGTTGGTGTTCTGAATTTCCTGTCGCTGGGATTCCACCAGGGGTACCTCCCTCTGAGGATGCTCTCTCCCTGCCACTGCCTGTCCAACAACATCAGCCATTCTGGGGGACTGACATGCTGATATGTGGATGTTGGTGGAGTGGGACAGGTTCCTTTCATATGGAATAATTTATATATTAGATAAATATAAAGATGTCAGAACAGTTCAACTTTAAAGGTGTGACGTAAGAGCAGAATCTACCTGTTGTGTCCTTGTCTGTTCCTTTTACTGGCTGGCTGGGGCCACACAACATGAGCTATGCCGATGTTGATTGGCTGATGCGCAGTGAGGCCTGGAATCTGATTAGTCAGGAAAGGCTGTTGCATCATTGCATTATAGTGGCCACTGTGAGGACGCATCTTCCTGTTAAAGAAGTTACAATGAGCCATAAAGACAATATAGATTAAAACATTACACCCGTTTAACAAACAGGGAATTTCCCCAGACCTAAACGTTTGGATGAGTCAGATTTTAGGGACTCACCCCCAGTCGCTGAGCATCGTTGGACCTGCTGTGGTGTCACCGGTTAAAGAGGAAAGAGGAGGTGGAGGTGGGCGAGAGGGAGGAGGGCCCACAGGAGCCAGCGGCTGCCAGGCTGCTGGGAGCAGAAGCTGCTGACCCCGACTGGACCAGGCCTGCTGCAGGAACAGGGTGAGAAAATCACAAATTATGTAACCATCCACAACGATGCCAAATGTCAGCAGATGGTCAGAAAAAAGTGTTCGTAGATTGTAGCAAAGTCATCCTACAGCCATATTGCTCCACAGATTTAATTACATGGGTCATGATAACAGTTACATGAAGAGGAAGTTCAACTACGTTGCTGCTCTTATTTTAGTGCTGCTAAAAGCTATTTGACAGCAGCAAGCAGCAGGTGTAACTTTAACTTTATATAACCAGGTGTGACCGGATCATAAAAGAAGGTGGGGCGATGCCCTTCCTAAAAAGAAATTAACATCCGTCACAAAAAGTAGTTCCTCCTAATTTAATAATAATTTAGGCTAATTACTTAGCTTGCTGTGTACTCTTTCGTTTATCAGGTTTTTCAACTACTAAACTCATATTTAGTGTTTTTAGTAATCTATTCCTGTTTATTTACTTTTTCAACTCTCCTGTGTGTATACTTCTACGTATGAGTGTGTCGCTTGATTGGAGAAAAGTTGGTATGTGTCTGCGCCAAATACGAATGCTTTCATGTACAAATACACTGCTGCGGACAGGCTGGTTTTTATTTTTTTTTGGTTTTACACCATTAAAAAATGTAAACGCTTCAAATATACCATCATAACCTGAATGACTGAGAATCCACCAGCATTTTACAGTAAAACATATATTTTTCAATATCTTGCCTTTTGAATAAATTTTTAAACCAGGTTTGAGCTGCATGAGACAACCTCAAACTTTCCTGTCACAGATTACAACTTTTTTTTGTAAATAATTTATTTAACAGTTACGTGTAAGGTGAGGACTTGCTAACCTTATATAGACCTGCTCGGTGTAAATACTAGGCTTGTATTAATAAAGCTTTTAAATGTGTGAATCTTGTGAAATTAATATGAAATACTGGTGCTGGAATAGATTCGGGGATCTAAATCTACATCCGCTTCACTCATGTTTATCCTCAGAGGCTGCAAATGTTTGTGAATGTGTTTGTCAGAATGACAAGCTAAGGTCCTGGAGACGCACACTCCAACAGGAAGAACCACGAAACAGCGACACTGAGTCTTGAAACTTCACGAGTAGTTGAGATGAAAATGACGGGTTAGAGAGTGGGTGTGGTCTTAGTCAGCTGTAATCATGTGATTATGTAGTTATGCTGCTCAGAATGTAAACATGCTCATGGAGTTTGAGGCAGGTGCTCATCTATAACTACAACTTACAGATGAGTTTGTTTCTTACCTGGGCTATTACACCAGGCCTCACAGGTAGAGGCTGTATGGGAGGGGCCTGAGTTACCATGGGAACTGAATAGGTTGCTGGTTGGTTCAGGTTACCTTTTAAAAATAGCAAAAACATAAAACTGTTAACCACCAAAACAAAAAACTGTAATCAGTTTTAATGTATTTTAGCAAAGATGATTTCCACACCTTTGCACAAGTCAAATATTCCCTCCACACAAAAAAATAACCCTTTTAGCCCTATTCTTTAAAATAAACTCTAAAAATAACTTGAAATAAAGTTTGGACACCTTGCATTGTGGGAGGACAAAGAAGAAGAGCAGGTGGGAACGTATCGATGCATCCAAACTGAGCATTCCCTAGAGCTATCCCAGGATGCAACATGGATGGAGCCGACTGGGTTATAGACTGCAGCGGAGACGTTTCCCAACAGGCAGAAAATCCAGAAGCAGAAGGTGGAGAACATGGAGAAGGGGATGGGGAAATGGTTAAAAGTATGAAGAAAAAATACAATCAGGACAACAAATACACTTAAAAAAAAACAATCTAAACAATACACAGTGAGAGATCGTAGCATCTAAAAGCATTAAGTCACTGCACACACATTTCCATATCTGCACTGTGTGACATCTGGACACCGCCCTGCAGAATAACAGCAAACACCTCCAATGACTTACCTGAGCATGGACTGGGATGTTACTGTAGCCCATCGGAAGGCCGGAGGACACAGTGGGGCCTAAGGGGGGCCGGGTTAAATGAATCGTGTTCTGGTTCAGAGCATCAAAAATGGTGCTGCTTGACCGACTGTGGCACATGTCCATGATGCGGAAAGACGACTGCACACTGAGGGGAAACATGAGGGTGAGAAAGAGGTTTGCAATTTAATGAAATTCAAACTTTATTTAGGTCACGCCACTGCATAATACTATTTACAAAAAAAAAAAAAAAAAAAGGAAACCATGAAAACAAAAACATGTCATAGTCTTACTGGTTACTGTGGGGGAAGTCCAGTAGGTGAGTCATAGTGAGGAATGGGTGATTTAGGACACTCGAGGGAACTGTTCTGTCTTCGGCATCGATCAGCAGCATGCTTTTAAGAAGAGCGACAAACTCCTGTCTGTCTGCTTTCTCTGCTTCCATATCACTGTTATCAGGACTCAGCACCAAGTTTACCTGAAACAGTGAGGAACACAGAACTGAACACACGAGGATGACGTAAACAACTAAACCTAAGCATTGAAACAATGAAAACACTGAGATGATTGACTAATAGGAGTGTTTAAAGGAATCCTATGAGAAGGAATGCAGGTGAGGTCATCTGGGAAGTCTCAGCAGCACAATTAAAATAAATAAATACACCAGACTTAATGACTAGACCAGGGTGCCCAATACGTCAATCGCAAAGGTAGAATGAGTGGATCACATGGCATTAAAAGAATAGACATCAGCTTATCCATCCTCACTATGAAATTTGACACCTGATTGACATACAGGGCAGACAGTCTGAGACCGGACCTTTTCTGACACATAGAGCCATCACGCATGCGCATACAACCACGCCAAAAACTAGCAAGCTAATGAGTTGCCTAGTTAGCCTCCAGTTTATTACTTCTAAACTCAAGAAAGGGTATAAAATGAGTGGGTGAGGTGGACCAAGTAAGAAGCAAAAAACCTACCGTACTATTTCTATACGGAATGGGAGGAGGACTTTCTTCACAATGTTATATTTGAAGTGTGTTTACCTCATCTGCCAGTCTACCATTGATATGGAAATGTGGAGCGGCATTTTCGAACTGTTCATAAAAAACATGACACTGACTTCCTTCCAAAAAGCGAGCTTAGAAAGAAAAAGGTGAAGGAACTAAAATCCCAGTTATCTGGACAGCCGTGTTTTGTCTTACAGCCGACCACAACAGCGAAGGCATCATTCCGGGTGAGTCACTTAATTGTTAAGCACAAGAAGTCCTTCCAAAATGGAGAGATGATAAAAGAGGTATTCGTTGAAGCAGCTGACTTGTTGTTCCGAGACTTTAAAAACAAACCAGAATATAATCTTCAATCAAGCTCTCCAGGTATCAAGAAGTATGGTTACACGGTGCAGTGAAGCCATGGCTGAGGATTTGACCCAGCAACTTTGGAAGGATATCGACTGCATTTCTCACAGTAACTGGACGAGTTTACAGACGTGAGACACAGCCCAGTTATGCATTTATATTCGGATGGTAATACAAATATCTGGAGTGGAGGATGATATTTTGTCACTGCAAGCTGACATTCAGCTCAAGTCCAGGGCTCATGGACAGTTCTGGAATTTACTAACAAAGGAAAAGTACCCCAACATGAGGACATGTGTTATCTCGTCTGTGTTATTTGGCTCCATTTATTTATGTGAGTCGACCTTTTCCCACATGAAGATTATTAAGTCCAAATACCGTTCCACCATGACTGATAGCCATTTGGAGGTGTGCTTGAGTCTGGCTATCAGCAGCTACTGTATGGACTATGCATCCACGGCTGATTCCTTTCAGTGCAAGTCATCAGAGTAAGGTAATGACAAAAAAAAAAAAAAAGTAGACCTGTACTGCACAATATAGGTTTTGTGCAGTTATGCAAGGTACATAATCATATATTGTACAAATAAAGAATACTTAACATATTTATAAATAAGTATGTTTAGTATTTTTATAGAAGGTGGATCACTTTAAGCAGCTCACATGCTGAAACGTGTGTGCACCCCTAACTGATTAGACTGTATGAGCAGATAAAAAAAAGGGGGTAAAACCTTTTGTAAAGGCCTATTTACAACCAGAACAGTCACTGAAGTCCTCAATACCTCAATTCAACTGCTGAAGAAATTAAAATCTAGATAAACATCTAGGTTATTCAACACACTAAGGTTTTGATTTGTTAACTTTCCAGGCATAAAAACATTTTTTTTCCTCTAAATTTTAGGAACCTTGATTAATAGCCAGATTTTAAAGTCCAAGTTCCAATGACATTCTGACTGATCACAGTTGATATGTTTATTTTATCATATTTTCTTGTGATATCACTAATAATAAGAGAGTTTTGGAGGTTTTACCATGGGAACATACAATGACACAAATGCATTCTTTTAATTAGGTAACAGTGTGTGTCATCATAAAAATTACATCACTTACGTGTGCGATGTCATTCAGACAGCTGAAGATGTACTTTCTGGCCTCTTTGGATTTCAGTCCCGTCTCTTTCTAATGCTCTTCTGTGGTCTGAAGGAACACCAGGAATATTAGCATCAATCATCTCCAAAATATGCATTTAGAGTTTGACTATAGTTTTTGTATAAGCATGTTTTTAAAGACTTTAGATCTTTTCACACAGCCAAAAAACGAGCTCAGAGTCCTGACATAAAAAGGTCTGCGTAAACAGCTGTATTGAAAATCACTGCGTCTCTGGATTCGTTTAGATAAGGTAGTAAAAGGGGAAAAATATATTTACTTCAAACCTCTGACCAAACAGAGTTGCTAGAGTTAATTGAAGAAGACGTGCAGAAATAAACAGACTCGTAAGAATTCTTATTCACAACATACACTGTTTTTAATAGTTTTATTTTTCTGTGCATATTTTCAATTTAACTACTTCTGCATTCTTTGTGCTACTTTAGCTGTTTTTATATCACCCTGATCAGCTCATTCAGGAGATGATGTATGACTTCATTCTGTTGAAACCGTCATACTTTTCAAAACATTTACCTTATTTACAAATATTTCCCTCATAGTACATTAAGATCTGTTGAATTCCTTCAAAAATACGATTTGTCTGAAATCTGCTTCAACAAACTGGCTCTGATTTTGTCTCTTTATGGAACATTTAGTTTAATGCTAGACTTTTGCTACTTTTAGCTTTTACCTAGTCTTTTGCCATATTTTTTATGCCAGCCCTTGCCATTTTTAATCACTTTTACCTTTTAGCTAGTGGTTAGCAGTTGTTTTTCGTAAATAGCCCTTTTTGATTTTTTTTTCTTTCTAGCTACTCTTGCTACTTTTAGCTTCTAAACAGAGATATGCTACTTGTAGCTTTAAGCTAGCATTTCGCCTTGGTTTTGATTCTTTGGCTTTTAGTTATTTTTTGTATCTTTAGCTTTAACAAGTAAAGTTTCAGCTTCTTCCTTCCAGTGCCAACACTGCACTTTAGCAAGAGATGCAGCTTTTCTCTAGTTGGACCTAAATTTTAAGGAAGCTCAGCCGAAGTCTAAACACAGTTTTGCGTTTCCTTGAGTTTCCCTCCGGCTGTTCTCTCTCTGTCCTGTTTTGAAAAACAGACACGACAGTTGACAGCATCTACCACCTGATTTCCAACATTACACATTTCTGCTTCCCATTTTCATTTTTATTGTACCTTTCTTTTATGTGTCCCCACAAACCATAGCATTCAAAAACTGTAGAATAATGTGTGAAGTACAGAAAAAAACACTTTGCACTCGCAGCAGTTTGTGAATGAAGTTGTGTTTATGTGGTGTGCATGAAGGTACTTTAAGTCTCCAGGAGGCGTAGGGAGAGTCTGATTCTTTGGTGAAGAAGCGCGAGGTCTTCGTCCCTTTGTTGAGCAGCTGCTCTGCAGGAAGCCCCTGCGTCTGAGAGATGTACCGGATCTGAGCAGAGCGAGATGTAGGAAACGGGGCGCCGACAGGAAGAGATGGGGGGGAGAGAGACGAGCAGAAAACGTCACAGAGATAATCAACCTCAATGTGATTCATTTTAATAAAATTAGCTTCATTAATCAGTTTAGAGAAGCAGATGCTCACAGTTATTACAATCTGTGTCAATATCAGCAACATGCAAAAAACTCTGCGGCATTTTAGAGGATTTCAACGAATTGTAAGGTAAAAACATAAACGCAACAATTTTACAGATCTAGGTCGATTCAGACATTCAGATTCTCCACCATTTTTAACAAGTTTACAATTTTTGAAAAAACGTGATCAGCTTCAACAGATGAAAGCAGTTCTGTAAATGTGTTTTCACATAAACATCAGTTGTATATACAATTAAACAAGTATATAATTTTAAAAACGTTTCAGTGGTGATTGTCACCTCTGTGTTCATACGGTCATAAACATCAGATTCAGTGTCAGGGCAGGGATGGTTTATGTTTTGGCATCAGAGTCAAGATGTGGCAGCTTTTAAGCTACGGGTAGCTTTAACTTTTGCCACAAGAGCATTTAGAAGAACTACCGGTACATAATTTGATTGAATGTGTTCAGCAAAATGACCATAAAGATTTTAATTTATTAGAACTCATGCAGTCCTCTTGTCATCCAAGTCCAACCGTTACTGCTCTGTCAAACCAGCAGTTTGAGCAAACTCTAGAAAGATCCAGTTTTAATAAAAAAAAATAACTTTTTTTAACCCAAGAAGAATCAATGCCCTTATTAAAATATGGCATTATTTTTTAAGACTTACTGAAAAGAGCCAAAATAGAAGATTCTGAACTGACAAAACAAACCGTTTCAGTATCTTTCACAACCCTTGTGACTAAAGTTTGCACTTTGACCAATAAAACCATGTTTACCTTTAACCCTTAAAATTTGACAAAAACAGATAAATCTTTAAGCATTTGCTTAAATCTACTGGTATTTTTTTAAATACAATACAGGTGAATCCTTTTAATCTATGCACATTTATCAAAGGGTCTGAAGTTTAATTTGGTTAGTTCTGATTACGAAACCTATAGGTTATAAGAAATGTGTTTTTTTTTAATGCTTTTTTTTTTACAAATTTGCTTGCATTAAGTTCAGTATTTAGTAGATATTTTGGATGAGTTTTAGTTTTCTGAAGAGAGTTTGGTTTATTTTCAGAAACAGCACAAAAAAATCATTTTTTTTATAAAAATGTATTTTTTTAAAATCTTGTTGTGCAGTTTTAGCTGTAAAACATAAATATGTACTCCTGGATTTTTGTTTGCTGGTTGCTAACTGAGATTTAAATGTCAAAGACCAGGTGAAATTCATTCAACCTTTAATAAATAAATATAAATAAATAAATAAATAAATAAATAAATAAATAAATAAATACATAAATAAATAACTAACTAACTAACTAACTAAATAAATAAATAAATAAATAAATAAATAAATAGAAAACGTAAAATAAAATATGTCACCTTTGGCTACTAGAAGAGCCGTCTGGGATGGAGAACTTTCTCAGGAGTTTTGATGAACAGGTACATATTTACACTCAGATTTCTTAAGCATGCAGATAGTTTTTAAACAATTAGACCAGCATAAAAAATAAAAATAAAAAAAAGATTAAAACACCAGACTAAAAGAAATTTCAATTGTTCTCTTTGTTTCAGATTTAGCAGCAGATTCATTCTGATATTTTCCTCTATATGTCCATCTTCGAGATTCCATGCGTGTTGTATTTGTTTACCAACACAGACTATGGTTTGCCAAATTAAAGGTCGATCATGTGACTCAAGCAGTTTTAGCAAATTCAGCCAAGTGCTTTGTTTACATTGGATGCATACCCACATTTCAAAAATTTGAAAATAAATCTGGAAAACTATTGGCATAAACTCAAACTGCACCATTTGATATTGTTCAGGATAATCTCTTTTGTATTATTTTTATGTTTTATTTATTTGCTTATCAGGGGCCATGCGCGTCTCCACACCTGCTGTCAGCTGCGGTGGAGGAAGCTACAAGATCTGAAGCGAGCAGCGCATTTAATTTAAATAACTTTGTTCTATATTTTTACAAATAATTTTGCTCTAAAAATATTTTTGTTCATAGCCTGCCTTTAGAGCTGATTTTTAGGCTATTTGTTTTATATGTTAATATCTATTTGGTGAAACAAGAAATCTTCTCTTATCAAAAGAGGAAGAAGAAGGGTTACCGGTACGTTTTGATCACATAGATGACACTTCATAAGACATTTGAGTTAACATGTATAAATTAATGTTTGAAACAAAATGACTTCTGTAAAATTTGTTGGGCATGAAAACCTGGAAACTGTTTGGTTTGACAATAAAACATTTTCTTCAACATTTTATGAAAACCTGTCAAGAGCAGGTTTTGGATTGAATATAAGTCAGACAAAGGAGTGAAAAACAAGAACACTTTTTATTATTAGCTGCTGGATGGAGGAGTCAGGAGGTGGAGGAAATTGACAGGTGTGACCAAAAACGTGCATGTCGTGAAGGGCCAGAGACGTGAGCAGATGGGGGCCAGTGAGGGCCGCTGATCATGACAAAACTGCATTTTTACATTTCAAGCTTACAAAATTAAGCATAGTGATTAATCAGATTAATCACAGCCCTGGAGTGTGATTAATCAGATTAAATGTTTTAATTGGCTGACAGCACTAGTTTTATTTAACCTTGGGGGAGTGGTGGCGCAGGCGTTAAGAGAAGGTGGGCCTGTGATAAAAAGGTCGCCGATTCAACTCCCCAGACCGACATCAAAATGTGGGTGGGAAAGGTGCAACACCCACACCTGCCTCCACCCTCATTTGCCCCACTCTGAGCCCTTGGGCAAGGCCCTTAACCCCCACCATCCTATGAGACTACCTGTATAAATAAAGGTTAAATAAAAAAACAACAACTTTATTTATACAGGTGGTCTCACCGAGTCACTGGCACACTCATTTTCAAGAGAAACCGAATTAATTAATTAAATGTTTGCAAAGAGCACCTTTAATGAACGCCGACACTACATACTAATTTGGGATGAAAGAATATGCCTACTGACATTTTTGCAAGACTTGAACAGCTTTTCTTCAGTTTTTTTGCTTTAACTTTTGCCACTAGAGCTCACAGACGTTATATTAAAACAACACTCCAGATATTTCACGATGAATTAAAACAGTTATATTTAACAAGAGTTCAAGCACATGTCTACAGCCTAGAACAAACACTCGCACTGACCAGAGGGGCACTGGACCGAGAACCTGCTGATGGTGCACTGAACTCTAACCAAAGTCTGTGCACGTGCAAGCATGCGTGTGCGTGGCTGTGTGCATGTCTATCATCAGGCTTATGTTTATAAATACATTTTGCTGTGTAGAGTGGAACAGCGGCGAGCCTTGGCATGGGACAGCAAGCTTTCGGGGGCTCAGTGTGCATGCCTGGGTGTGCGTCCTGGCATGGCCTGGAAATACATCAATATGCAGCGAAGATACAACCTTTGACTGAACACTAATCAAAATGGCTATCTGCTGAAGGAACAAAAACATTTAAAAACTTAACTAAAAACTAAAACAAATGAGGTCAAATTCTTTATAAGGAAACGTTTAAAGATAAGTTTGACTTTTTGTGCAATCTTTACTTCCAAAACAGGTTAAGGACCAACATATGGCAACACCCAAGCATCCCCCCCACCCTGATATCTTTATACACTTTAACTGAAAACCTAATGAGCATAAATCTCATCTTTGCCGAGTCGTCTATGGTCAAACAAGATAATCCTGTACTTGTCTGTGAAAGTGGTGTGGGCTTTTTCCCATGCTCTCTCTCGCTTGTCTGGGGATTTGAATTTTAGCCCCAGTTGTGCAGTTTAGACCACACATTATCACACAATGAAAACATACACACACACACACACTGCAAAAAAACAATTTTCCCGATGCACTCAGTCCAGTGAAGTATTAGAGGAGTTTGATGCTGAACGAACATCTTGAGGCCTCCCTCCCTGCATGTTTGTGTACATGCAGTACAGCAGCTTGTACTTCTCGTCTGTGTGTGCAGCAGTGTTACCTGGTCGTACTCCAGCGCTCCGGGGTAGAGGGGCCAGCCCAGAAAAAGCTCAGCTATCACACAGCCAAGTGACCACATGTCAATGGCCTCGCAAAATGGCAGGCCCAAAATAATCTCTGGAGCCCTGCAGAGAAAAACAGTCAAGCAGAAAACTGCTCATTATCACACCAGAGAGGACAACAAAGCTCTGACTTCTGTGGCTGTATAGATGCAGTTGTTTCAATCATTTTTTTTTAATTTGATGTTTTATTTAACTTTTATTTAGTCTCAATGAGTCACGAGGACTCATTTTCAAAAGAAACCCGTTTTAGACAGACAACATACAGAGTACAGAAAATATACAACAATAAAAAGCAATTAAAATAAATGTAGTGTTATCAATTCAATTCAGTTTATCTATACAGGTAGTCCTCGACTTACGTTCGAGTTCCGTTCCTACAGGCTGAACTTAACTCGAATTGAACTTAAAGAGGAACTTACCCCACGGTGAAACGGTAGCTCCGCCCAGAGACAAGATCCAAAAACTGCAAAGTGGGCGTGCCGAGAGACACCACCGGAAGGAGGGGGAGGTGGAATCACAAGACTAAGCTAATAATAAATATACTGCCAACCTGACACTGATGTCGATCGAATC
>JAVCKU010000013.1:24826036-24840468 GCA_032273985.1 Hypsolebias coamazonicus
GTTTCGACTTACATCAAATTCGAGTTAAGAACGGTTTGTAGGTACGGAACCCGTTCGTAAGTTGAGGACTACCTGTAATGGCATTTTTATTTTAATCAAACTAGAGAAAATCCATTTCCTGAGAAAATGCAGTGTGAATGCTTACTGCTGAAGATCTTGTTGAAAACAGCTGAAATTAACGGAAGAAAAAAATGCTGAAATGTAACAGAAATGAAGGCACAGGGCCAAATTAGCAAAAGATATCAGGAAGAACAAATATTTGCTGAAGTAGGTTTAAATAAGCAGAAATTAGCACAAAAATCAGGAAATCAGCACCCCCCCCCAGGCTGAATTTAGCAACAACAACAAAAAAAGGCTGAAAAGGCTATAAGAAGCTTAAAGTACCAGAAGGAAGTGGAAGAAGCTGAAAGGAGCTCCAAAATGTGGAATTAGCTGAAAAAGCTAAATTTAGCACAAAAACAGCTACATTGTACCTGAAAAAGCAGAAAAAGCTGAAACTGGCAGAAATAGTCTGAAAGGCGCATAACAAGCTGAAATCAGTGGAAAGAAGTTAATTAGGCTGAAAGTAGCAGAAATTACCACAAAAAACTTGAATTTATCGGAAAACAGCTGAAATTTACTGAAAATGATTAAAATGCAGCTGAAAATGCAGAACAAGCATAAATTAGCAAAAGAAAGCAGAAATAGCACGTTTGCTGAAATAAGCAGAAATGAGCACAAAACAGTGGAAATTATCTGGAAAAAGCTGAAATAAGCAACAAAAAAACTGCTGAAGAGAAGCTAGAAAGGCTATAAAAGCTTAAATTAGCAGAAGTGGAGAGTGTTTTGCTGAATTAGGGTGAAAAAGTTAATGAGGGCAAAAAATGTGGAATTAGCCAAAAAAAAAAGCTAAAATTAGCATATAACAGCTAAATAGTAGCTGAAATAGCAAAAAAAATGCTAAAACTTGTGTAAACAAGCTGAAATTAGCAGAAATAATTCAAAAGAAGCACAAAAATGTCATAGTTAGCAGTAAGAATCTGAAAGAAACATAAAACAGCTGAAATCATCTGAGTAGCTGAAAAAATGTTAAGTTTGCACAAGGAAGCTGAAAGAAGCTGAACCAGAACAAAATGTGAAAGGAGCAGTTAAAGGTTGTAAACACAGCTAAAGATTTGAAGGATGTAAAATGAGCTCAATTCATTTTCTATGAGGGAAAAAAAATGTCAGAAAAGGCTAAATTTTTCAAAAAGCTAAAGTTGCACTAATACCAAAAGTCATAGCACCCTTCTCCTGAACAAGCTGAACGTTCTGATTTACTCTATAATTTGTTGAAATGGCACAAAAACTGTGGAACGAGAAAGATGCCGAAAAATGTACGGAAGGAAAATGGATCACATGGTGAATGCTTCAAATGCATTCACACAACTACACACAGTACTTGGTGTTGGATGAGAAGCAACGAACAGTTTGTAAAGATTTAGTTTGTCAAATAATGTGTGGGAAAAAACAGCGATATTTAATTTTAGGGACAATCAAGCAAAACAAGCTCATTTGTCCTTAGAAACAAACAAACTCAAATTTTGTTGCACCAATCGTGTTCTTGATACTGGTTGTTGTTTCTCCCAAGTCCACATTCACATTGTAATAATTTACAATCGCACTTTTTAACGTTTGGTAAATTAAAATTTCAGTCGCCGTATTTAAATAATCCCACCATCAGAGGCTAGTTGGGAACATAATGATGTTGTTTGAGACGAGGGAGATGGCCCATCACGTGTAAATTTACAGCTTCCTTATCGTAAATTGACTGGTGCCTGCACGGGAACGGCCTGTTATACAATCACATAAAACCCCCGCTTACGGCTTCAAACCCCCGTGTTCTGTTTAGCCCCTTGATGGAAACGTGCCGTTCCTTCCCGGCGTATTTCTGACCATGAAGATTATAATACGGAACAAAGATTAAAATGAAATTATAGTGGCCAGAAGGCATTTACCCTCCATATTGAGGCACACTAGTTAGAGGAGAAGGGGGAAAAAACCTGATCCCCTAAAATAATGATAATGCATTAGGCTGTGAGTGTGCTGGTATTATTGCTGTACATTATGTATGTTCCATTTATACTAGCTCACACGGTCCAACCGCTGCTGACGGATAGGTCATTACTCCCTGCATCGCTGAGCACTTATCAGGCCCCACTGCTGTTTATGGCCAGGATGAAGAGCACTTGTCAGTCAAGGTCACTGCTTTGTGTGTCCTCTTTAATAGTTCCTTCTTCACAGTTGTTGAACTTTGTGTGCTGGCTTGGGCCCCCGTTTAAGTGGCAAGAGAGATGGGTCAGCTCTTACAGGGAGATCCAGTCTTTTTTTTTTTATGTCCAGCTGCCAGCACGAACAGATACAGTGTCAAAGCCACGGAGAATGAAGAACAAGTTCTCATTGAAGAGCTGATGGCTCGTAAAGCTGGGTCCACAGCCAAAATGTGGGGGGGTTCTACTCCGTTACCTTAAAAGGTATAGTTCAAATGTTTGAAGTGGAGTTCTGTGGAGAAACAAGAAAAAAAAAAAATTCTGCAGAAGTGCAGGGTGATTGATGAACTGAATAACTTTGCTGACGAAGCTGAACCAAGCTGGTTAAAGCCGAAAGGAGCTGGCTGAATGCTAAAACTAGCTAAAAGTAGGAGAACAGTGACCCTAAAACCATTCCACAGACTTATTCCCTTTAATTAAGGGAATAAGTCTGTGGAATGGTTTGGAAAACTGCACTAAAGCTGCAAAGTCAATGTCTATATTTAAAAAAAAAAGATTAAAACTGGATTTCTGAATAAATATTTATAAGTTGGTTCATAGCCTAATTCATATACGTACTGGATTAGTATGATGAGCTAATTATCATAATAATAATTTATTATTTTCTTATACACGTACTGCATTTGTGATTGTTGTTTAAATTGAGTGTTTGAAATAATTTTGTTTATGGAAGGGGCAGATAAAATAAGATTTTTTTTCTTCTTCTGCTTCCTTTCATTTCATGTATTGTTTTGATCTCATTGTTATGTAAATAGTTTTTCTGTTTTAATTTGAAATGAATAAATAATTTAAATTAAAAAATTAAAGTAGTTGAATGATAGCTAAACGTAGCAAAAAAGTCTAAAAGCTTAAGGCTAGTTCAACCCCAAAAGTAGAAAAATGCTGGCTAAAAATGCCAAAAGGTTAGCCAAAAGTACAAGAGCTTCAGCTAAATGTGCAAAATGATGGCTAAAATCTAAACATAGCTAAATGTAGCAAGAGTCTAAAAGTAGCTGCTAAAAGCTAAAAGCATCAAAAGATTATAACTTTAGCTCAAAGTATCAAAATACGACTACAAGCTAAAAGTAGAACATTAGCTAAAACTAACAGTAACAAAAGGCCACCTAAATGTGGCAGAACACTAGCTAAAAGCGGCAATAGGCTAGGAGCTAAAAGTAGCTTAAAAACGACCAGTAGCTGAGGCAGAATAAAACAAACTGTTTTTCTAATGTGAAAATTCGTAATAAATACATGAATAAAAGCAAAATATTTTTAAATGTATGAAAATTACAAAACAGGAAAAAAAATTATAATAATAAAACACTCCTGAATGAACATCCCCAATTGACTAGGCCTCCTGAGCTGTCAGGGAGTTTAAACACGTGCTCCAATTAACTCACCTTGAGAACGCACACACAGTTTCTCTGCCAGATTCAAGGCCGCGGCTCTTTCTTTAATCGAAGACATGATTTACTTGATTAAAGGGCTTTTTTTTTTTTTTAGATGCGATATGCCGAGCGCACAAACAAAATGCAGCAGACCGAGGCAAACAACCAAGCTGTAGGTTTGTATGCAGTTTGAAGCTTCCGCCGCTAGGTGGCAGCAGCGCCAAGGCCAGGCTAATTTGAGGCACGCTTGAAATAATTAAAACTACTATTTTTAACAAGTATAACAAAACATTTGTGAACAGTATGGAAATAAATTAAAAATGTACAAACAGAACAGTAAAGATAAAAAAGGAAGTTTTTTTTTTTTTTAATGAAAAACAAAAAAAAAAATCGCAACCAAATCAGTTATTAATAAAAGTTTACATTTACTTCCTGATCATTTTATCTACTGCTTGTTGGATCTGGATGACTCAAACAGGATCGGGTGTAAACACTTGAAGGATGATTCTTAATTTATGCAGGTAAAAAGGACATTCACATGACTGCGCATGCGTACACAATCAAACTCGGGGGCAAAATTTGCGCACTTCGTACAGTAGGTAGATATCGTCCAATTGTCTTTTAAATTATTTCAGCCGTTTACTCCTGAAACAAAAATTATACGCACATTTACGATTAATGTTACTATATTATAAAAAAAAAACTTAGACATAATGTAAAAACACAATAAATGTCATAATTTTGAGCCAGCATTAGTTCAAGTTCCTAGAAAACAGCGGTGTGACACGGAGCTCGAATATCCAACGTCCAACTTAAAACTAACTTCACTGCGGTGTAAGTGCAATGCTATTTTGGCTAACGCTAATCTTCTTAAAACACAACAACTTTGATATTAATATTAATTTTACCGTAATTATGTTTATTTGCAATAACTTCAGGAACTTAGTAGCTAATACATTAAATAATAATTTCCAGTACTTTACTCATATTGATTAGCTTGACACTTGGTAGCTAATGTACTAGCTAGCATTAATGTCCTTTTAGCTAGTTTAGCTACTGAATTTTTTAAAAACTGCATGTAGTTGTAATAAAAAAATGTCAGCTACGCCTGATGCTGTTAATATAAATAAGGTTATTCCATATTTCATTGCTTTTTCATGTTCTACTGCTCTGCAACTTTACAAAAACATAGGATGCACTACTATGTAGTTTATTTCATTTTGTTTTCATTTTAATTTTTAATAATTTTCAAATTTTTAAATTGGGTAATTGAATTGCAAAAAACTTAGTTGTAGGAAGTTTTTATTTCACTTTATTTTATTGTTTGCAACAGTCCATTTGACAGTAGGGAATATGACATTAATTTTCTCTTTTTTTGCAATTCCTTTGCAAACGCTTTTTGTTTGTACACTTATCCTAATTGTTTCCCTTTTAGTTGAACTCTGATTAGACGTATTACAAGATCAAATGTTCTGTTTCTTAAATGGGCAGCGAGGAACAACTGACATGAAGGTATCAAACTGCCCTTATAGAAATAATCCAGTTGAATGACTGGCACTTTGTTTGATTTGTCTTTGTGTTTGGGAGATATTGGTTAATACCTGCTCAGCTGAATCACACCAAAAAAATAAAAAAAAAATAAAGATATTGTGTCTTACTCCATTAGTCCCCTCTATAGCATCACATTCACACTGTGCATCATCTCTTTGAAGTTCAACACACATTTGCACTAATCCTCCTTAGCCTGGAGTCACAGTTTCTTTTTATGTTAGTTGCCGTTCTATCAGGGATCATTTAATTCTCCAACATGATTGATACTGGTGCAGTTTAAATGTGAGCAAAAAAAAAAAAAAAGATTGTTTCTATTAAGAGATCAGTGGCTAGTGGAGACCTCCTACTTAAATAGTTATATTTTCCACTAGGTGTGTGTTTGCAGTAAGCAGTGTGTGTGTGTGTGTTCCACTTTCTTGCTTATGTTTGAGGTGAAAAATGCAGTTGCAGAGAATCATCCACAGGTCAAATTAAATAACCTAGATAATTTAAAAAGCATTGACAGTGCAATTTGTCCTCTCTGTGATATTACTCTGACCCCTATTAGCGTCAATGGGCAGGTTCATTTTACCCTCCATGGCTTGTCATGATGTTATCTTTTCTCTGCAATGGAAGTAGTGTAAAACAAAGAAGGAAAACCTCTAATGGTCATTTCAGAAGCATTAGGTTAGATTACAGTGATTGAGAAGTGTTATGGGGCTTTATTGTTCCAGGCTATTATTCCCACTAAAATGATTTAGGAGTAAAAATTGCAGATGGGGTTAATTATAGAGCAGTAGGTGAAAAAGTAGATGGTTACTGCTTAATAAAAAGCCTATTCCGTTAACCTTTTTCCTAACAAAAATGTTCTTTAATCTCAGTCAACAGGCAGAGGAGGCACAGAGGGACCTTTGTTTGCTCAATGGATCTTAGTACAGACTCTGGGGTGTTCTCCTCCCACACTGCTGTAAGTCTCAACTTTTCACAGTACAACATAATGTACATAACATTCATCAAATGCTTTAATTTTAATGTGAATGCAGAGTCAGCATTCACACCAGGTTTTTTTTTTTTTTTTTTTCCATTTAAAGTTTCCTTCAATGAATTTCAGCTGTTAGACACATTCTGGCTTGTGGCATTTGTTATTATTTATTTATTTATTTATTTTTAAACATCTAGTATTCCGTCCATCAGTCAGTCAATCAACTATTTTCCTCTTGTCCCGAAATTGGGTCGTGGAGGCAGCAGCTTGAGCAGGGAGGCCCAGATATCTCTTTCCACAGCCACCTCTTCCAGCTGTTTTAGGTTGATGCAAATTAGCAACGGCTCTACTCTGAGTCTCTCCCACAGAACTGAACTTCTCACCCTATCTCTAATGATGAGTCCAGCTAATCTTTAGAGAAAACTCATTTTGATCACTTGTGTTCATAATCTTATTCTTTTAGTCACCACCCAGTGTTTGTGACCATAGGTGAGGGTCGGAATGCCAACCAGTAAACTGAGAGCTTCACCATGCAGCTCAGTTCTCTCTTCACCACAACGGACCAGCACAGAGTCTGCAATACTGCAGAAGTTGCACCAATCTGTCTGTTGATCTTACGCTCCATTCTTCACTCACTGTGAACAAAACCTTAAGATACTTGAAGACCACTTTAGGCAGAACCTCATCCTGAGCTTGGAACGTGCAGTTCAGTGCAATCAGTTGTTCTGACTGATGACTGTGGTCTCAGATTTGGAGGTGCTGATCTTCATCCCAGCTGCTTCACACCCAGCTGCAAACTGTTCCTGGAAGAACTGAAGATCACAACACGATGACACCAGCAGGATCACATCATCAGCAAACAGCAGAGACAAAATCCTGAGGCCACCGAACTGGATCCCATACTCACAGAGCACACAATAAAGCTGAAGTTATTCATCCATCCATTATCTTTTACCCGCTTCTTCCTTTTCGGGTCACAAGGGTCACTGGTGCCCATATCCAACTGTCATTGTGCAAGAGGCAGGGTACACCCTGGACCGGTCTCAAGTCCATCACAGGGCCACATAGGGACAAACAACCATTCACACTCTCACTCACACCTAGGGACAATTTAGAGTTACCAATCAACCTAACATGCATGTTTTTGGTCTGTGGGAGGAAACCGGAGTACCATAGAGAAAAGCCACACATGCACGGAGAGAACATGCAAACTCCATCCAGAAAGGCTCCCGGACCAGGATTTAAACCAGGGCAACCTGCTCGCTGAGAGGCAGAAGCCCTACCAACTGCACCACCGTGTTGTCCAAGCTGAAGTTAAACAAAAACAAAACAAACAAAGAGCAAGCCTTAAACACCTTTCAGCAAGTTACAATTAGCTGTTATTTAGCTGCTGTTCTGCTGGTTTCAGCTTTTAACTTCATTTAGCTGCTTTCAGCCTTTTATCAGTTTTAGCTTAGATCAGTATAATTTAAATACATTTTTAAAAGCACTTAGTGTTCTAACTGCATTTTCAGAAAATATGCATTTTTCTAGTTTATTTGTTTATTTCAGGGTTAGATCATAATAAATTACAAGTTAATACGAATGATGATAAATATCAAAATCATTTTTTTGCGTGTTTTTAATCTTTGGACTCGAGTTATTTAGGCTTAAGTAATAGATGCAATCTTGCCATATTGTATTTGTTTTGCACATTATAAATTTGCCAATTTGACTGTATTTTTTATTTTGTGAGTGTTTGTTTTTGAAAAAAACAAAAAAAAAAAACATTTTTTTATTCAGTTTGAAGAGCTGGTGTTGGAACAGGAGTCATCTTTGTCCGGTTCTTACAGTCAAACAGAAAGTGGAGGAACCATCTTACTACAACTGCTCGAATTTAAAACTCATCTACATGAGGTCGTTGAGGAGCTGCATATTCGAAGGGTAATGTAACAAATACAGTTTTAATTTTCATATTGACCTGGTATACAAAAATATACAACTGCTGTTGCTGTAAACCCATTCAAGCTCCAGAAGCCATGTTGAAGACCATGCTACTAAGATAACCTCAGCACCACTGTGCTGCCCCAATAAACAGAACCCAGAATTCAAAGAAATTGCATTTCAAGATTTTTTTCCTTGTAATAAAAATAGTCATATTCTTATGTGAAACAAAAATGGCATATTATGCCTCCTCTTTAACACAAATATTATTCTGACATCTTTGAATTGCCAAATCTGGGCACAGACGTTAGCCGAAGTAACTGATTGCCAAATCTTTGCACAATATTATTTTTGTTTGTCTTGTTTTGATGCTTCAGGGGAGAAATGCAATGGTGGTCTACCTAATTTGAAAGACAAAGTTATTGAATTTGAAAACTGACATCTAGTCACCATACTACACATTACGGAGAGAAATTGTTCTTCTTTTACCGGACAATGGCAGAAAAGTCAGGTTCAAATATGTAAGAGCGATTCGCAAGAAATTTTATAGGCGCTTATTTGTTAAGGAGCAACAAGCATGTGTTTTTATGACAGTGGAAGGTTTTCATTTGTGGTGCCACAACTGACAATTGCACCAACAGCACAAACATATTTTGTAGGCGAACGTCCAACCAGGTGGAAAAGTGCGGTCGAAGCCACAGTGTTTGGTTAGAAAATGCCTCTGCAGGTTGTAATCCTTCGCCACAGCGCTGCACACCGAGCGAGCAAACACATCGACTTGCCTTCAGCAGTTTCACTAAAAGCATATTTATTTGTCCACTCACTGCTGAATTTATGATGTTCAACATCAAAATTTATTTTTTGCAGCTTTCTGATTGACATTGTTTTGCCACGTTTTCTAACTACTCTCGTTATAAAGAGCTACAAGCTACAAACATGTCACCAGTCCTTCCAACTGACTGCCCGGGATCAGAGATCATCTATATAAGAGGATCATCTCTCTGATGAAAATATTTCTCATTTCAGATTTTGTTATTGTTCTGCTGTTTTTTATTTATTTCAAATCTATTTTTATATTAAATGAAGTCATTGGCAGGCAGACTGAGTTGTATAACCCTGTCATAGATCATTCTATACAAAAAGATGGCCTTTTGTCGTTTCCAAATATTTAAAGGTCTCTTTCATGCATTTTTTAAGGATTTAAAAAAAGATATTTATAAACTCACTGGCGAGCCAGAATGAAGTCACCTGCGGGCTGGAAGTAGCCCCTGGGCCACCAGTAGAATAGCTATGGTTTAAATCCTGATTAGAAATGCAAGACTAATGATATGCTGTGTGATGAAAGAGCTGTGTAACTTCATAAAGATATTGAGGAAGTTGGTATTATAGCATTCTTAGTGGTCCTCCTTTTTATTCAAGAGATTTTACACCAGGCTGGAGGGTTAGGCTTTATATTTTTACAACTACATAAAGAGTAAATTTGTTGGTAACAAAAACAGGTCATTTTCCGCTCCTTCAGCCAGCAATTTCAACTGGATAGAGTACTTAAAGCTTAAGGGAACAAAAATGGGATGTTTGTTGTTGATTTTATTGTTAATGTCATGTTAGCCAGGGCACAAATGTCAGCCAGAGTAACTGACAGAGTAACTGATTCTCCTCAGGCGAAGCAGCAGTTTCTAGTTGAGCTGTTCATGGGGCGGAGAGGTTAGGAAGCGAGAGAAGATGTCCTGATGCTGCCAGACATTCCCGAGCAGGTCAAATTCCAATGAGGGCTGTTTTTTCTTTTTTTTTTTTTTGTCTTTGATAAATTTTAACTCTCTGCTATAGACGATGAGAACAAGGTCGACTTAACTCCAAATAAGAAAGAAGTGCATTTATTGTGACCGTAAGAACCTTTTTGGTTGTTCTTACAAAAGTGACATGAAAAGAGCAACTTTTGGATGCATTTTCTTGGGAACTTGGGGGGAAAAAAAACAGGTTAATTATTTCAACTTCTACGTCCACATCCAGCTTGAATTGGAAGATTTTGAATGATGATTTCATTAATTAAAGGAAATAAGTTGTCCAAACCAACTTGGTAAATTTCATAACTGTTTGTGCCAAACTTGGCATGGGTGTTTCATCTGGCTGTGGATCCTTGTTGTTGCTGTGCTTCGGGTCATTGTCCCGCTGCAGAACCCAAGTGAGCTTGAGTTTAAAGTCAGGAACTGATGGCCAAACGTTCTCTTTTAGGATGGTGCCTCTCAGCGAGCAGGTCACCCTGGTTCAAATCCTAGCCGGGGGCCTTTCTGGGTGGAGTTTGCATGTTCTCTCCGTGCATGCATGGGTTTTCTCCAGGTACTCTGGTTTCCTCCCACAGACTAAAAACATACATGTTAGGCTGATTGGTAACTCTATAAATTGTTGGTGTGAGTGAGAGAGCGAATGGTTGTTTGTCTTATTTGTCTCTGTGTTCTGTGATGGACTTGCGACCTGTCCTGGCGTGTCCCCCGCTTCTCGCACAGTGATGTCTGGACATGGGCACCAGTGACCCCCCACGACCCGAAAAGGAAGAAGCAGGTAAAGAGAATGGATGGATAGATGAATAGTAATAACTTGGATCTCTATTAATTACCAGTAACATTATCCTGCATGCGACCATGTATAGCTGTGTGTGCATGTGTGTGTTTGTCTATTAGCAAAACATTTCATGAATCATTGAACGAGTTTTAATAAAATTCTCAGATGTAATCACAGGGCTCTGCATTTAAAATTGATTAACTTTTGGAGTCCACCCGATTCAAACGGCTGCCGCAGCTAATCGAACTGAGCAAACACCGAAATGGCAACAGCTGTGTCCATTTTAAAGAAAAGGAACTACAGCTTGGCGTAAAATGATCTTTTTTCTTTGAAATATTTTCTAAAAGTCTGTGTTCAAGAAGTTTTGTTGATCCAGCAAGAATAGTGAAAATAATTTATATAAATTAAGGTTTAAATTATAATTGGTTTTCAGAAAATGGAGAAATGTATAGCCATGCATTCACTGATGCCCAGGACTTTGAACTCACCTTTGGTTAGGCTCTACAGCCATGTATGAGGTCCTGTTACCATGACGACAGGGTCAGAGGTGACATTAGCATGCACACAGAGCGCCCTTCTTCAGGGGTCGCCACACCGAGCGAACTCTCATGAAAGATTTGGCAATTGTTTTACACCAGATGCTCTTCCTGATGCAACCTGGGCTCGAACTTGCAACCTCAGGATTACAAGATCATGGCACTGACCACCAAGCTGCTACAACCACCACTGATGTCTCAAATATTTTAAGTTTAATAAAAATAATGTCTAGCATGAAAATCAACAGATACATCGTTTTTTGAAAATTTTATGAACTTTTGTCTTAACTAAACTTTAACTAAATTTTGGATATCCCTGTTTTGTTGAAAGTTTTACATTTACAGGTATAACTAACTTATTTTTGGATGGCCCACCTTTAATCATAAAAAAATTCAGACATTGTAAGGTTCTCGTGTTACAACAAATGAGTCAAAAATAAACAAGTTGGATTCACAAAACACTTTGGTTTAAAACAAGATTAATTTGGTTTTGATAACACGTGTTGAGCCAAAAAACAAAACAAAACTGCAAATCATATACAATTTATATACAGGTGCACTTTGTGCTTTTATCATAGAAAAAGTAGCAACATAAATGAAAGGAATACTGTACAGTGAAATATAATTTAAAATTTGTACATTCATTATGGTTTTATTTTGTAAATTTGATTTTTCTCTACAAAGATGTAGATCTTTTTCAGCTCCTGAAATGACAATACAAGTGGGAAAAAATTAAAATTTGCTCCATATTTAAACACTAATAATATTAAAATAGTTACAAAAACTGAGTTGGAACTTTAACATTGGAGGACAACGATAAAAACGTCATCTGTAAGGACAAAACATGGTAAAGTGTTCAATCACTCATCCAGGCGGGTACAAGTAATTAGGCCAAATCTTGCCACTTGTGCCACAATAATTCTGATCAGCATTTATTTATTTATTCTGGGTCCATCTTGAGTCAGTTTATTAATCCAGGTGTTGTTCTTTTGATTAGACTATAAAACATTTTCACAATGTTTTGTCATCTCAAAAAATGCTTATTACTGTATTTTAACTTAATACACAGAAATATATATATGTTGACTGGTTTTATCTATCAGCCTCATTGTTTTTGTTTGTTTGTTTGTTGCATCATGTGGTGGAACACATTGTTAGTTCTTCCTGCCGTTCGTTTCAGTCTTTTCCTGGTGTCTGGTACCAGATGGTGCAGCTGGCGTGCTTCAGTGTTATATTTAAGATAACGGACGGCTCTGCTTCTGCTCCTCGACACATTCGCTTCAGATGCACTAAGAGTCCACTTAGTGTAACTCATGCTTGTTATTTTGTTTGGGTTTGTGGATTTTAGGTTCATAAACTTATGTTTGCTGCCAAAAACTACTTTGTGAAATCCTGTATTGGAGAACTTGAGTCTGATGTAATTGGAATACAGTATTGTTTTTAGAAAATGTCGACAAGTCCGTGCTCTTGTTCATTTGAGTCTTTCTGCTTATCTCCATTGACACACTGAAGATATGAAATGTACTAATGTTACATCTTAAATTACATCTGATTATTTGTGATATCTGTTCTTTTAGCTTGTTTTGTTCACCCTTTCCTTCCAGTTTGAACCATGTCTTTAACTTGATCACTTTTTGGTGAAATCACATTTCTGTATCAGTTAATTTGGTCTACTGCATCATACTTTTCTATTTTCTTATTTCGGATGGCCTAAATCACTATAGAGATGTTTTGTTTTCATAAATGGGGTTAAGAACAACCTTTAAGAACAACTACCTGCTTCTTCCTTTCTGGGTCTGCTGGGGGGTGGGGGGGTCACTAGTGTCCATATCCGGCAGCTGCTGTATGAGAGGCAGGGGACATCCTGGACAGGTATCCAGTCCATCACAGGGACATATAAAGACAAACGAGACAAACAACCATTCACTCTCTCACTCACACTGAGGGACAATTTAGTTACAAATCAGCCTTTCATGTTTTTGGTCTGTGGGAGGAAATCAGAGTACCCGGAGAAAACCCATACATGCACGGAGAGAACATGCAAACTCCACTCAGGAAGGAGCCCAGCTGTGATTCGATCTGGCGATCTTCTCACTGAGATCTGCTGGCTCCTAAGATAAATATTAACTGATCTGTACGTATGTGAATGTTTCTGTTCAATGCCCTGAGATGACTTCTGTTGTGAATTGACGCTATATAAATAAACTGAATTGAATTGAATTGAGATGCAACAGCTCTACCAACTGATCCACTGTGCTGCCCCGCCTTTAAGAACAGTAGAGCTAAATCAGAAGAGTTGCCCTTGATTGACCTGAGTTTTTAGGCTCATCTAGTGAGCAACAGTCTTTTTAAACTTAAGTTTTTAGGCCAAAAAGGAGTTTTTTTTTTGTTTTTTTTTTTGTTACTGCAACTAAAGATGGCCTGTCTTTTGTCTCTTGCAGCCTCATCTTTTTCATCATCTTTGCCAAAAACACACCTTCTTTCAGGTTTAGAACATCTGAGCTGCAAGTAAAAAGTGCTCTGGTAAGCCCAAATGTTCAGGCCTAACAATTCCTTTGTGATTAAAACAGTCAAATGTCTCCAAATGATTACCGGGTGATGCAGCGAGAGCTTGTAACCTCGTGCAGGAGGAGGAGAGTTTTCATTCTTTTGTGGAAGGATGCTTGTTCAGGATGCAACGTCTCCCTGAGAGTTCTTTTCCTGGTTCAACCTTCTGTTCTTGCATGTTGCCATCAGATGTTTGTTATGAATAAGCCCACTAATTCAATTCATCCTCTGTGAACACTGGTATTACAACTTTAAACCTTTTAGAAAAATATTTAGAGGTGCTGGTCATAAAATTAGAATATCATGACAAAATGAATTTGTTTCAGTAATCCCATTCAAAAAAATGAAACTTGTATATTCTATTCATTCATTACACACAGACTGATGTATCTCAAATATTTATTTCTTTTAATGTTGATCATAACTGACAACTAATGAAAACCCCACATTCAGTATTTCAGAAAATTTGAACATTACTTAAGACCAATAAAAAAAAAAAGATTTTTAGAAATGTTGGCCAACTGAATCTGCATCTCCCTCTTCACAATACCCCATAGATGTTTTATGGGGCTAAGGTCAGGTGAATTTGCTGGCCAATTATGAACAGGAATATGATGGTCCCAAAACCAGGTACTGGTAGCTTTGGCACTGTGTGCAGGTGCCAAGTCCTGTTGGAAAATGAAATCTGCATCTCCATAAA
>JAVCKU010000013.1:24853691-24863845 GCA_032273985.1 Hypsolebias coamazonicus
AATCAAAAACAGGAACATGTCAGCATTGGTTTTTGCCAGGATTCCAACAGATTCTTAAAGCCATTTAGAGAAGTCAATGTCGAGAGCTTCAGATCTTCAGATAATAGGCCTAGTATTCATTAAAACAATGAATTCCTAGCACATAAGAGTTTTAGACTATTATATTATTATGTTAAATAAAAAGAGTTGAAGACGTAATTATCAAACCCAACAAGGTTCTGCGTGATCTCGTACAATATTACAAATTCTCATACAGCTTGTGTTGTAAATTATTCCCAGCCACTGCCACACCAGATTTTAACCTCAAGATCTGTTGACTTGTCTGAATTATAGTTGTTTTTGTTTTGGCTAGTTTTGATTTACAAACTTTGAATGTAGTCGGTTCCAAAAATTATATACTTGTAGATGAAGATCCAAATAATGTTTCCTAAAAGTTGCATTAAAATTTGTCCAGTGAACATTCAACTCTCCTAACCTACATGCTCAAAGCTGTAGAGCCATAAAAACCCTAACCACAACCTTTCATTGTTCAGAAATGTATGCAGAAACTAGAAAGTTCCTGGAGAGACTTTGACAGGGACTGCCACGTGACAACCATAAAAGATGTGGTGGTAGGAAGAGTTTGTTCCATGGCATACTGGGTTTTGTTCAGAGACCTCTCCCCTCAAAGTCCTGTGACCTCACTGTGGCAGTTAGAGGCTGTTGTGTTATGTAAGAGTTTTTCAATTGGAAAAATGGCATACTTGATTGCAAACTACGTCAGCATGGTAACTCGAAATGCCAATAAAAGTAATAACACATCTCACGGTGCTAGGCCGGCTGTTTTGATATAAAATTTGTGGCGGTAGACATTGCGTTATGGGCTGCATTTAAGTTTATAGAAGAGCAAGACCCTTTTCAGGGGGATAATAATAGGTGGCTGCCTTTCTAGGCAGTCCCCAAAAATGCTATACTGTATTTTTTTTTTTTTTTTTACGCAGATTAATGAAGATATCCAGAGTCTTTGTGTTTCTACCGACCACATCTCCTCGATGGTAGAAGACATTAGAAGTACGGAAACTCTTAATGACCAGATCTCCAGCTCGGAGCCGCCTGACCTCGACAGTTTACAGCACTCAGACTCCTCCCAGACCAAACTCTCAGAACCACCTGAGCACTTTGGAGATGTGTTTAAGTTACCTACCAGCAGAACAAGTGAAGGTCAGCGACACACAGCAGATAAAACACATTTCCTGCTTCCAGCAACAACAACAAAAAAAAGGAATTTACTCTTACACACAAACTATATCTTTGTTTTTATTGTTTTCCTGCTAATAGTTTTTATCCTATGTTTTGCCATCTAACTTTACTTCAGCATACTTTTAGCTTTTGCTGCTGTTTTATTTCATGTTGCTGTGTTAATTCATACTCATCTGTTCACACAGACTCATGTTCGTGCTGCTGTTGTTCGACGTATTGTTTTTATACTATCAGTGCTTAGTAATATTGGTTTAGCGTATTTCTTAGTTCATATCTTAGATCTTGTTACTATTTTTCTTTACAATTTATACTTTGTTGGATGTAACTGGACCTTGTGTATACAATTTCATTCCACCCCGTGTACCACATATGGTGCGAATGACAAATAAAGACACTCTGACTGACTTTTTTAATATTCAGAGTTCAGAATATTCAGTCTGTTCAGGCCAGCTGTGACATTTGTATCTTTTATACTTAAACTACAACTTTAGTGATTTTATTTAAATAAATGGTCTTTTTTTAATTTATTTTAGTAATTGTAGATTTTAAAATGTAGGTTTTTGCTTCTGTTTTGCTCATTGTAACTTTTTTCCTACAGTTAGGTTGTTTTTTGTTTTGGGTTAGGGTTTTACTGGTTTTACTAGTGTTTGACTTTGGTAGTGCTAGTTTTCGGTTTTAGGTACAGCTATGCTAAATTTAGCATTTAGCTACTGTTTTAGCAAGTATCTTCAGTTCGGGTTTTAACTTCAGTTTTTTAACTACTTCTGTGCTATGTTTTGGCCTTTTAGCTATGGTTCTGCTTTTTTAATTTCTCACTACGTTTTTGCCCATTTTAGCTTCATGTTCAAACAAGTCTGCTTCTTTTTCAAATTTGATTCACGGAAAATGCTTTTTTATTTTTATTTTATCAGAACACTTTTACCAGCAGTTTACCTTTTATGATTTTTTTTTCTTTCTTTCAGGTCAAGACATGTCAAATCAGCACCAACACCCACAAACAATTAAACGCGTGCTAAATATTCCAAGTACATTCACGTGTAGAAGCAACAATATTTCTGGTAACTCTGGAGCAGAAACAGAGATGAAAGGATTGGAGAAAAACTTTGAAATGACTGATTTAATTGTGTCAGATGAGGGTCACCAGGGTGCTTCAAATCCTGAGTGTGGGTCTCCGGATGGAGCTGCAGATTTACTCACCAGAAACAAAGATGAAGAGTGGAACACAGGGATGAATGAGCAGGGGACAGATGATAAAAGGAAACAAGAAAACAACAGAGAACTACAGGAAACCGATGCAGAGCAGGAGGAAACAAAAGACGTGAAAGATGGAAGACACACTCAAGAAAAATGTACTCTGACGGCACAGACAGCAGATGGAATTGACATGCTTCAGGATACCGAGGGGTCAGCAAAGGCAACAGGGGAGACCAGCAACCCTGAAGCAGAAATAAGAGATAAAGGAGAGGGAGAAGTAACAGATGGAGTGAAAGAGAAAGAACAGACAACAGAGCATGCAACAGAAACACAGATACCAGCTCTCATGATTGCTGATACGACTGAAAAGAGCCTCACACTGCAGGTCAACGACTTCACGCACACCGACCCGCCTCGGACTGACTGTGAGCCTTCAAACTCCTCACAAAATCTCTGTCAGAAAGTCACTGAGGAGAAAAGGAAAGATTGTGAAGCCTGCAGCTCTGAAGATGTGCAGTCTAACTTCACTGATGAAGTCCTAACTCCTCACCTGGATTGTGAGCCACAAAACAACCAGTCAGTACCAGTTCATCAGAACCTAAAACATGAAACAGAAACTGCAGCAGAGTTTCCTTCTCAGTGCTCCAAAATCCTGGAACAGTCAAGTTCATGCGCCTCACAAACAAATGTTTCATCTCAGGATAACAAGGTCAGAGAGGGTGAAACTAATCAAACACAAACTGAAATCGATAATCCTGTCTACCCTGATCCCAGCATAAAGAAAGCAGATGAAAGGTTTGGTGCACATGTGTGTGAAGAGGGTGTGTCAGTGACCAAAACTGAACGTCAAAGTCAGGACGTGCAGGAAAATGTGCAGCTGAGGTCGACGGTGGCTGACGATGAAGGTGATGCTTCCAAAACGAGGGAAAATGATTTCAACACAAACATGCGTGAAAGCGATACTTGTGAGGGTGCACAGGTATCTAAAACATCCAGTTCAAAAGGTGTGACACGGGAGACAAATACAGCAGCTGGAAACACTCAGGAGCAGGTGGAATCTGATGAAACTGAAGCTGATCTGAAGCTTTCCGTGCAGCCAAGTCTCAAAAAGGTTGAGACATCAGAGGCTGGCAGCTCAAAACTCCACCAGCAGCCTCTCAAACAGATGAAACCGGGTTCTTCTGAGTCGACCCTGATCAGCAGAAAGACCCCCAGGTCATTATTTGAGTGGAGCACTGCTCAGAGGGAAACATTCAGCTCCAGAGGAAACTCAGATTTCTCCATCCTGCAAGAGTTCAACCAGGTAGAATTCATATCGTTCTGACTTGGCAAACATGTTTTGGACATATATGTTTTTGAGTAATGTTGACACTTCCTCTTTTTCAAACCTCTAAAATGTATTTGTTTACAGATGCAGATTTAATATTATTCAATACTTTTAACCCAGTAGATCATCATATTGTTTAGATACTTAAGGCAGTGGTGTCCACACTTCCTCGAGTGCCACTCCTGAATATTTATCTAATTTCCTGTTCTAACCCTCAGTGGTTGAATAACTTGTTCAGGAAGTCCTCAAACTCTGCCGAAGCTTGGTTATCATCCATTCATTTAGATCTGGTTTGTTGAAGCAGATAAACATCTAAACTGACATGATAGTGGCCCTTAAGGACCAGGACTGGACACCACAGCTTAAATACATCATTCTCAAGCTGTGTTATGTATTATTACTATGACATGAGGAAGGCGACATTTAATCATAACCAACAAGTGTGAAATAAATTAAAATTTGCTTTAATTTGATCTCCATTAAGTTATAAATAGGTTTCATTCAACCTTTATTTAGGCAACCCTCAGATTCCAGAAAGTGTGGATTTTAGGATTCTAGACTTTGTGCACCAAAATGTTTTATCAGGAGAAATCCTTAAATTTAAAACTAAGATTGGGGGATTTGTTTAAGCTCACACGCTGTTCATGAATGACACAAAAAACGAACAAAGTGAACAAACAAGATGCCATAAATAAAAAAAATAAAAAAAACAGCACACAACTGTAGTGTATACAAATGTAGGAGCTGAAACACATCCATAAAGTGCTTAGTGTTGTTTTCTGTTTGTTTTTTCAGAGAACTCCTCAGTCAGAACCAAATAAAATAGGTCGTCCACTCAAGTTAACACCTACGTCCATCACAAGTAAACACAACAAAGGTGGTAATTAACATCTGCTCAGAGTTCAACAGCTGAATTGTAAAGTTGTCTACATGTGGATTTCTTATCCTATAGATATGTGATTTTATTTTTCTCCATTCTGATTACTTTCAGTCCCCCTGGTGATTACCAAAGCATCTGATCTGCTCAGTGCCTCCAATGTCTCTGCAGCTGCAGCTTACCTGAAGAGTCAGCAACAGGAGGAGAAAGTAAAGGAGGTGACCTGCAGAGAGAAAGCAGCAGCAGCAAATACGGTCAGATTTTAAAAAAGTTTCTCAAAAGGACAAAACCTATTAGCTGCACAGTTCACACATACTTTCCTGTCATGAAACTAACAAAAACTGTCAAAATGCAAAAAACTCAGAGAAAACCTAAGTCCACAAAGGACTAGCTAAAATCGTGAGTATCAAAATACCAGCTAAAAGCAGCAAAAGCATAACTAACAACTAAATGTACGGTATATTAATACTAGCTAAAAAAAAAAATAAGGCTAGCCTCTGAATGCAGCAAAGGCCCAAGTGTTTCCCCTACCATTATACAAGGAGGGCACCTTGCCCTGTCAACAGAACCGAGTGCTCTGCCTTCCTACCACCCCGCCACTGAATGCTCCTCTAATAAATAATAATAAAGTGCTATGTGTTGTCATCATCATATGTTCCCATACAAAGATGAAATTGGCTCAGCATTTAAACCATCGCACCTGGGATACACCTAGGTGGAGCAGTGGGCAGCTATAAGTGCCCAGGGAGTAATTCAGGATTAGGTCTTCTGCTCCGAGACACCTCGAGATGTGCAATGACCGGGGATCGAGTTGACCCAAGTTGACTGCCCTGCCCCTACACCATCTCATCCCCTCCTTCCAGACAGAGTGGAGATGGCGCTGTACAAACAATGAACTTAAAAGGTATTTTAATTCTTATTTTCATGAAATGTCTCTAAATGGACCCTGATGGAATTTAGTGCATTTACTTATAAAATTAGGCATTTAAAATAAAAATAAAACACATTTATTTTCTAACATTTCAGACTGAGAGTGAAGTTGTTCACAAGTCCAAACCAACAAGTAAAAGCCAATTTGCAGGACACAGTGGTTTTAAAATGTCTCTCCGTTTGAGTCCTGTTAAGTTGAGTGTTGAGTGAAAGGATGTAGCTGAAGCATGTTGAGCTCATAGAGGTTCTGTAGCAGCCAGACAGGCAGAGAACGAATGACCTGTGGAAGAAAATCCACCTAATGATGCTCGGGTACCTCTCCTCTCCCACTCACTCCATCTTTATCTGTCCCACTTTCTCTCTTCCGCTGTCACTTCATCATTTGTCCCTCACTTTTTCTCCACCCCTTTGCTTGTTTCTCTTTTTTCACTCTCATTTTCTTTTGTCACTGCTCTGTCATTCTGTGTTTTATACAATCCAGGTGCTGGCAGTTGAGGTAGAAAAAGCACTACATGCATTGTGCAAGGGCGAAAAAGAACTTCCCCGATGGCTTTGGCCGTCACTGCCATTTGTTAAACTGTCATTTTTGTCTGTGGACTCGAAACCCTGGGAGCGTCAGCCAGAGTTCAGCTCGAGTCCGGCCGTTCGCTCTGGTCTGGATACTGTTACATATCATTTGCTGCTACTTAATGCCTGATTTTATTTCTTTATCAGTCAGTGTTGCGTGTCCTCAGGGTGCACAAAGAACTGAGAAATAATCTAACCTTAACCTAATTTATTGTGGGCAAATTTAACACTAAAACAGATCTGATACTTTATCTGTCTAAAAAAACTAAGTCTGCTTCTCTGGACATTCAAAAAAACAAAACAAAACAATAAAATAGAAACGTTTCGTCTTTTGGACGAAAGACGAAATGTCCGAAAGACTGAGGAAGTCTTTCGAACGAAAGACGAAACGTTTCTACTTTTTTGTTTTGTTTTTTGAATGTCCAGAGGACCAGACTTAGCTTTTTTATATTTTCCTACCTGGATTATTGAGCATGCATCAGGATATTTACTTTATCTAATTTTAACATAAAAACAATCAGCTCAATCAGAAGATGGGAATACATTGTATTTTTTCTTTTACTTTTATACTTTTCAAACTGCTTAACTTTATTTACAGTAGTTTTGCTATAGAAATACAGTGATCTTTCCATTTCCTTAAAAAACAAATTCTTAGAAATGTGCGTCATCCATTGTTGTTTTCTTGCGCAACTTCTGGCTGCATTTAGCTTTTAGCTAACAATCTGCTACTTCTAGCTAGCCTTTTGTTGCCTCATTTTGTTTCTTTTAGCTAACATTTTCCTGCCTTTTGGCTAGTATTTTGATGATTTTGACAAGTGTTTTGTTGCTTCTTTTTGTTGTTTTGAATTAGTCTTTTTTTGTTTTAGCTAGCCTTTACTTCTTTAAGCTAGCATTTAGCTACTTTTAGTTAGTGTTTTGCTACTTTTAGGATTATGTTAGCATTTTGTTGCCTTTAGCTAGCGTTCAGTTGCTTTTGGCAAGCATTTTGTTGCTTTTAGCTAGTGTTTCTCTGTTTCGAACTAGCCTTTTGTTGCTTTGAGCTAGCCCTTTGCTTCTTTTTGGTGCTTTTGGCTAGCATTTTGCTACTTTTAAGTTTAAGCTAGTCTTTTGTTGTTTTTAGCTAGCATTTTATTGCTTTTGGCTGGTGTTTTGCTGCTTTGAGGTTTCTTTTTGTTTCTTTAAACTATCTTTCTAACTCTTTTCGCTAGCATTTTGCTGCTTTTGGCTAGTGTTTTGCTCCTTTTGAGCATCTCCTTTTGTTTAGCCTCAATTTCTTTTCACTTTACCAACTTAGTTTCAGCTTCATCTGCAAAATTCAGAGATGTCCTTCAGCACTGAACATGTTTCCATTTTGTATGTTGTCGTCACATTTAGGACCGGAGACCTCTTTTGTTCATCCGTCCTTGTCCGGTTTCCAGCACAGGCAGTCAAGTGTTAAAGCAGACCAGTTCAGAGTGAGTACACTTACAGAAAATATGATAATCTTTAAAGAAACACAAAATCAGGTAGTTTGTCAACTAATTTAAAATACAAGGAATCTTAAGTAGACAACTGGTCAATTTCATTTCCCTTGTGAGGTTTTGTGCATTATTTAATCCATTGTGCAGTCCATAAAATGTTATTTACTTTTCAAATCAAATTTTAATTTTATAAAACAAAAACATGTTAATGCTTTTGTTTTACAAGCCAACTAGCAAACCAAAATGACCCCCCCCCCCCCCGCACCATTAAATGTTAGCTGAAACATTCCAGTTAAACAGATTTATGCTATCATAGACTACATACTCTATAGTTCCCTAAAATATGGTTAAACTGTTGTTTTTAATGTAAAATTGTTAATTGCAAATCCATATTTCTGGTTCTGATTCCAATTGTAGTTGGTGAAACACACACAAGTTCTGTCAATGGTAAATGGACTGTACTTATACAGCACCTTTCTGTCTTATCAAGACACTCAAAGCGCTTCACACTATAATCTGTGTCCTCATTTACCCATTCATGCAGCCGCTACTAGATCTCTACAAAGCTAATTGAACATTCATACACCAATGGGACACGCATCAGAGATGAGTGGTTCGGTGCCTTGCACTGGGACATTTCGGCAGGTGACTGCTGTGGATTTGAACCACAACTATTGCATTGGGAAACGACTGTTCTAGCCACAGCTGTTGACAAATAAAATGTTTTTTTTAAGTAGCATTCCAAAACTTTAATGTCAAGTATGAAGTAGAGTCATATTTTTGCTTCCTTTTAAAAATGTAACAGCAGTTTCTCCTTAAATCAGGTGTAGCAGGGCTCCTAGCTCAACTGCAGGTTCTTGTTCAGAGTCAGAGCTGGAACCCTCCTGTTCTCAGGAGAGGGAAGACCAGCAGACATCGTTCAGAGACCAGATCTCCAAAATCGAACAGTTCCTCAACTCTGAGAGGCTCCGACTGCCCAAAAGGCGAAGAATTGACAACTGAGCTACCAGAAAGTGAAGGTATATTAATGTCTCCTACATACAATACCCATTTATCTTATTTTTTTTATTATTTATCTAGATTATTTGCCTTTAGACTACATTCTAGTTTGTTTGTAAGTCTTGTTGGTTCTTGGGTTAAAACTGTGTCAATTTTACAACCATTTTAATTGATTTTAAAAATATCTGCTGGTCATCTGTTGTCATACTTTTGTATTTGTAGGTGAGAATACTCATTTATTGCACTGAATGTTAACACTTGCTTTTCCATGTATTTAAATGTGTTTAAAGCAATTTAAAGTTTTTTTTTTAATTGCAGAGTGAAACCCAACTTTAGGCTTAAACAGGTTTAATAAAAATTTGTATTATATAAGTTGTTCTAAAACTTTTCAAAAGCCTGTTATTGCTTGACAGAGTTTTAAAATGTATAAGCCCTATAGGCTTTTTTTTTTTTACCTATGAGACTATTAAAAGTTTACACAACCTAACTGGAACAGTGACATCAGCTGGTTTTCATCTGCTGTACTTGTTGAAACAAATTAATAGTTTATACTTGACTACTTTCACTGGAATCGTACATTTTTAACCTCATTAATTTGACATCAAACATCCAAATGATACAGAACAAGAGCCATGTGGTAAAAAAAAGAAACCTGGGAACAATTAACATAATTAACACGGTAATTAACATGAACTCCACTGTCAGGGTTGTGAATCACTAAGGAGCGGTAAATGTGAAGCCACCTTTGGTCTACATTACTACTGTTGTTGTCTGGAGCAATTACACAATTTTACACAACTGGTCACACCTATTATTACTAATTAAAAGAGATAACAATCAACTACCCCTATCCTAATTACCAGAAGTCAATTAGCAACTATACCGACCAATTAACACACTAACAAGCGTCTCGTTAACTTTATGTTCTCACTGTGTGTAAATTCAAAAGACCATGAAACAGTTGATCACAGACACAGATGGTTCTTTACAGCATGTCACTTTTCTTGAAAAAATGTTAGTGGGTTTAGTTGGTTAGATGAAAAAGGAACCAATATGTTCAATAAAATAAAAACAATACAATATGTCCTGCAAAGTTCTTTATCCAATCTAATTGATCTTTGACTCTTGGGCAAAAAAGATACAAAACAAACACGCTTTTAAAAAATTTAATCAGACCAGTCCCATGAATTTATAATTTTGTTTCTGCAAAAATATGTACATTGTGTGTAAATATTTTACACATTTACACTAGGAACCTTCAGGTTTTCCATTACCCATTCAGCTTGTTTAAAGGGAACTCTGAGTGGTTTGGTTTGGTTGCGTTCACCACAGTGAGCATGGAGCAGTGACCAGAACTGTCTGAGGAGCTCAGGGAGGCGATTATAGATCTCCATATTAAAAGTAAAGGCTACAAGACCATCACCAAGCTGGTTCATGTTCCTCTGACTACAGCTGACAAGATTATTAAAAATAACATGTTCAAGACCATACCATACCATTTTATTTATAGAGCACTTAAAACAGTGACAAGGCCAACCAAAGTGCTGTACAAACAAACAAA
>JAVCKU010000013.1:24907722-24919118 GCA_032273985.1 Hypsolebias coamazonicus
AATGTAGCACATCTAGGCCTGTCGCGATAAACAATAAATCAATTAATCGCTTGATAAATTAAAATTATCAACCTCATTTTCATTTATCGGCTTTATCGTTTCTTCTTGTCTCTACTGAAGACACTGGATGACAAAAGGCTCAACTCGGGTGCTCTTCACTGACCCCTCCCTTTCTCTTTCGTTTTTGGCTCGTTAAAAGCAGCTAAGCTGAGAAGCTAAGCTAACAGGCCAACCTTGGGGAAAAAACCTCCGTCTTGTCAAAGCTCCAAAATTCACGTTTGAAACCCGTGCCTTTGTATATAAAAGTTTTTCTCTGCAAAAAGAAGCTGAGAACTTAACTGATTTTTAATTTTTTTTTTTTTTTTTTTTTAATTAACAGCTTTGTGTGAAAAATGCTGTGCTTCTTAAAAAGACACGCTGCTCGCTCCCTCACTATCCATCCTTTGGTTCAAACAGTCTTATACTGCCATCCGGTGGTTGAAAACAGGTGTTACTATCAAAACAAATTAAACATTTCTTCTTAAGTTTGACAATAATTATTAGTTATTGTCAAATTTCAAGCAATATTATCGATTATCGCAATAATTTCTGAGACAATTAATCGCCCAGCAAAATTTGTTATCATGACAGGCCTAAGCACATCACTTGCTAAATGCAAAATAGAACAAGAAATTTGCTAAAAGGTAAAAATAGCAAATTAGCTAAAGATAAAAGTAGCAAAAATGTAGATAAAAAACAAAGGAGCAAAAGCATAGCTAAAAGCTAAAGGAACAAAAGTGTAGCTAAAAGTTAAAACAAGCAGAAAAGACAAAATCAGAGCCAGTTACTGAAGAATAACAGTGTTTGTGAAGGAACTGAAAAGATCTCAGTGTATTTCATTAATAAAAATGTAGATAAATATTGTGAAAGTATTAAAGTGATTAATATATTAAAGCAGCCACCTGGATGAGCTGAAGGTTTTGATGTGAAAGTGTGCAGAAGTGAACAGAAGTCAATAAAACAATAACAATCACACTCTTAACGATGTATTTTATGAGCTCAAACTCAATATTATCTTGGGAAGTTTGTTCTTGTTTCAACCAAAAGTCTGTAGAGTTTTTTTTTTTTTTTTTTTTTTAAACAATAACTGCCTCTCTCTTGCAAACAGAATGAAACAAAATGTCTGAACCAGACCAACAGTTTCATGGGAACTTTAACAAACTCGCCTTCCCGTCTCCGCACAGTTTTTGTGTTTCTTTGATCTTCGGTGCGTTTCTGTTTTAAAAAGAACCAAAGTCCTTGAAGACGTTGATAATCTGTAGCTTATTTAGCTGTTTCTGTAGAGCCTGAACCGTCGGTTGAAACATGAAAACCAACGTCTTTGTGAAAAACGTTTTCTTACAAACGATGGCACCTTTGGAAGAAGAGGGCCGTGGGAAGTGTAATTAAAAATACAAAGAAGGTAAAGATTTTAGACATTTTCCATGTTGGGAGGAATGCATATCGCCCGCTGCCTTTCACGTCAGATAAACAAAGCTCAGAAAAAGACGGAGTTGAAGTCGTTTTGGTCAAACCTCTAAAATAATATTACATGTGAACTCTTGCCTCAGAGTATGAGTTGAGAATGACTCTCAGCTACTACCACATCAAACTGTGACCTGTGCTGACCAACTGAGCCGTAATGAGCACAAGTGAAAGTACTGACGTTTCTGTCAGAGATTTGAGTAAATAAAGTTACCATCTAATAACTAAAATAACATGTAATTTGTCTAATCTACCTTCAAATTTTAGTTTTTTTTTAATAGAAATAATAATTTGTCTTAATAACATAACTGCCTTTGAAACTTTTTTTTGCTTTTGCCGTAGCACCAGGAAATCCCTTCGTATTATATCTGGTGTCATTGTCAAGCTTAGGCATTTTTTTTTATATAGGGCTGGAATTCCTGAGTACATGTATTTATTTATTTATTTTAATTCATAAAATTTGTTCATTAAAAAAATAAAATAAAATAAAATACAAAACAATCCCATAAACGACAACATCAATCCAGACCAATAAAAATGATGTTTTTAAACCGGCACTGAACAAAACTACCGGTAGCTTGTTGCCAGGCGATGATAAAACACCAAACTTTAATCATTCTGAGGCTTTTGAGAAGGAGAATTTAAAAGTACCAATAACGTGATATTTAAAATGTCCTCATCGTGGCACCAGACGTCATCGTTACCAAACGTTACTGAGCCGCCACGTCGGCTGGTAGTTTCACGTCTCAACTGTTTCGGCTCTGTTACTACTTCGCTTCAGGGCACAAAGGCGTATCGGGTGGGTTGGCTTCGACCCCCACTCGTCACATCGGTCCGAGGCAGACAGAAGGCATCTCAGTCCCGGCTTAAGTTTTCTACTAATCCTAGAACTCCACATGGATGAACTAAAAAAAAAAATAAAAAAATCTTTTTATCTCTGAACTTTTTTAAAAACCTCAAAGAAAATGTCATAAGATCGCAGTCCTAAGTGGGATTTATTTATTTATTTTTTTGGGTGGGGGGTCTGGTTTCTGCAGCTGTAGAGGCGCTGATGAGTTGAAATATTCATCCCAAACATTGCCATAAATTAACAAAAGAAACCCTCTGAAAGTACAGCTTCTATCCATGAACTCTGTCCTGCTATTTGCATTAAAGGCCGGCTGTGACAAGAGGAACGTCTGTAAATGATGTTTCCTCCCCGACCTTATCGGACCTGCACACAAAGAGCTCAGTGAAGCAGAACTTCAGGCTCTACCTGACGAGAATTAAGGATTTATGGCTCTGAATTATATTCTTTGTGTTGCTGTCTGCTTTGCATTTGTCTGAAATAATGTCTTTATAAGGATTTTTTTTTTTATTAACTGCTTGTTCATCTATTTATTATCGCCTGCCGCTGAAAGGCAAATATGTTTTGTCTATTAGCAAAATATCTCATGACCTTGCCGGGCTGATTTCAATAAAACTTGCAGGAAGCGATCATCGGATGCACATCTACAAGTGTTTAACATTTGATGTCGACTAGATTAAAGATGGCAGCCACAGACAGTTGATGTTAAAAAACACACAAATGGTTGAGATTCAGTCAGCCTTACAGATACTGAGCTAAACTTTGACGTGGTAGTAGCTGAGAGTCCATCACAACACACGCTTCAAGTACTCATTGCACAGCGTATTTGCTTTAAACGTCAGCTTTAACTGCTAACGTCAACTTAGTTTGTCTGTTAGCAAAATATCTCACAGAACACAGCACAGATTTTAACGAAACTTTCAGAAATGAATCATTTGATGAACTTCTACAACCATTTTCCTTTTGGAGTCAGTTCGGTTCAAGATGCCTGTTACAGCTAATTGATATTAGCCATCACAAGAATGGTTATGACTCAGTGAAAATGATAAACTTGCAATAGAAGATTACTAAAGCTTAGTCAGTTCTGTACATACGATGTCTAAAATTTTGGTGTGAAGGGCGGTGGGCGATGTGAAATCTGTCAAAGAATCAATTTTGCCTTCTAACGCCCAGCAAGGTTGCAGGAAGCAGATTTCCTCTGATCTGTTTTGACCCGTTTTTGTTGACATCTGTGTCTTTTTTGTGTCCGCAGCCACGCGGCGGGCTACGACAGCGACCCCAGCACCCCGATGGTGTACAGCTGCAGCACACAGTACCGCATCCACACGCACGGCGTCTTCAGGGGCATCCAGGTGGGCCTGCAGCTGCTGCAGCTGCTGCAGCTTTCCTCTTGGTCGTGGGCAGGTCGTCGTCCGGTCACCTCGCTCCGCCTTGTTTTCTGCTCGTGACACACATGAGATAACTAACAACGAAAATGACGCTCTCTTAAAGAGACGTAATGCAACAAACAGGCTGTGGGAAGAGGCTGATGTGTACCAGAACACACACACACACTGCGTACTGATGCCGTTTCCATACAAGTTAATAAATCATTACATTTTAATTATTGTCTGTCAGCGGCTCTAAAAGACAAGGAGCAGGAGACTCTCCAGACCTGATCTTAGTCCAGATCTTTCTTCCCGGGGCTCATTTCATTTTTCATCCAGCTCCTTTTTTTTTTTTTTTTTGGTTCTTTAAAGCCCCAGCACAAGAAGAATAAACAATAAGCTCCCTCATACGACTCCTTAACGGTGTAATTTAAGAGCCGCAGATCGAGTTAATAAACGTGATGTTTGGCTTCACAAACTCACACAGTTTTAGTTGTTTTGTGAAAACCGTCTGCGGACATGGTGAGAATCAAAACGCCTTAACGTTTCCAACTTATTTATTTATTTGGAGGTTTGATTCAGAAGACTTAAAGTTTTCTGAAAGGCCGTAGCTTTTTTTAACAGATAGAGCGACGGCCATCCTTTAATTGTGTGAACGCTGATTCAGCGTTCTGCTTCTTTTTAGCCGGTCAAAACGTCCGGCTTGTTCAGGAGATGGGTGCTGTAACGTTTGGTTGTAGTCGCTTGTGAATTTTTCAAAATATATAACTTTATTATTTTATGTTTTTTCTATTAAAATGCATTGAGATCTCCTAATTCCTTTTTTTTTTTTCATAAAACCTGCTTTAGCATTATTGCTCTATTTTTCGATTTTTAAATTCTACTTTTAGCTTTCGTTCTGCTACATTTAGCTTTTAGCTAGCCTTTTGCTACTTTTTATTTTTATTTTTAGAAACTGTCAGTTTTCTCTGTCTGTGTTTGACTGGGAGGAGCTAACGCAGCAGAAAATCTGTTTTCAGAAAACGATGCAATGTGGGCGGGGCCTAAGTTCAGTAAATCCTTATAGTTTTAGAGGCAGATTGTGGTGTTGCAACACTAGAACAAAAACCAACAATCAGTGCAAAGAAACACAAAATAAAAGTTGCTAAATTATTTAACCCTCCTGCTTCCCTTGGTGTCAATATGACCATAACGGGTTGTTTTAACCCAAGGGCAGCAGGATCGACGGTGCTAACTGCAGCAGGCCGTCCGTCTGCTCGGCCGTTACGTTAAACTCTGAGGAAATGAGGAGCAGATGGCTTTGAGCAGGAGATGGTGGAGAAGGTGCCGAGGGACTGAAGTGAAGACGTCTGAGGACAGCGAGATAAAGGAGGGTCATGCTGCGTGCGTTTGAGTCAGAACAGAGGATGTTAAACTTTGTTATTCTCCTGAAATGAGCAACGAAGAGAGGAGGGGAGGGCGTCTGCCTAAAAGGCGTGACTAACAGCTCCCCATGGGACGCAGTCAGTCTGGGGTCATTTTACCACTAATTCCCATCTCATGAATAAATGAAGGTTTTATCGTAATGATCCCCACAAGTCTAACGGATCACATGCTCCTAATTTACACACACAGGTTTAATCGTCTGTTTAAATTAACGTTTAGCTGCTTTGGTCATTGATGCATTTTTTTTTTTTTTTTTTGTGTGTGTGGTTCTTGATTTAATCCGGAGTGGTTTTCGTCGTAAATAAAAACTGTTTTTCATGTCTTGTCAGGATGTGCGGCGGGTTCCCAGCATCACTCCAGCCATCGTGCGGTCAGAGAGCAGCGAAAAGCGTCCCTTCATGTGCGCCTACCCAGGATGCAACAAGCGCTACTTCAAACTGTCTCACCTGCAGATGCATGGCCGCAAACACACAGGTGAGAGCAGCCGAGGCAGAGGAATATCCTTTATGGGCCGCGGTCAGGCTCTTCAGGGTGTTCAGGCAAGGTCTTGCGTGAGCCCTAAATTAAATAAATAAAATTAATTATTTTTACAAAATAAAAGTTCAACCATGTAAAACCTGTTTAGATCTGTATTCTATAAACAGACAGTGTTAGAGAAACATTTGACCATTAACTTAGTAAAGCAAAGGGTGATGTGTGACTCAAACTGCACTGCCAACCAAACAGCATCTCTCTGCGCATTTTGTCCACATTTAAATCAGGTTTTGTGTATTTAACCATTGAATTCTTAAAACAAAGGGAGATGTGCGCTTCAAACTGCGCTGCCAACCAAACAGTATCTCTCTGTGCATTTTGACCACATTTAAATCAGGTTTTTGCATTTAACCATTTAATTCTTAAAACAAAGGGAGATGTGTGCCTCAAACTGTGCTGCCAACCAAACAGTATCCTTCACTAGTTTTGTGCATTTAACCATTTAATTCTTAAAACAAATTGAGATGTGCACCACAAATTGCACTGCCAATCAAACAGTGTCTCTCTCTGCATTTTGTCCACATTTAAATCAGGTTTTGTGCATTTAACCATTTAATTCTTAAAACAAAGGGAGATGTGTGCCTCAAACTGCGCTGCCAGCCAAACAGCATCCTTCACAGGTTTTCCACATTTAAATCAGGTTTTGTGCATTTAAATCTAAATTTGGTGTGGTAGTAGCTGAGAGTGATTCCTATTACATACTGTATTCAAACGGACTGTGGAAGATCTTTGTTGAAATTTAGCAAAACATCAGCTGCTCAGACCACCTCTAAAGATAAACTGACGCCCGACTTTTTCACGGTCCGATCACAGGGAACCATTATTAACAACTGTTTTGATCCAGATTCGTCTCTCAGGACTCGATGAATGAATTGAAACAATTTTAAAAAAACGAGACAAGCAGCCTGTGCGTTCTTTAAAGGAAAACATTTGTCACAAATGAGCTGTTTTTGTGTTCTCTCAGGTGAAAAACCCTACCAGTGTGAGTTCACGGACTGCGGCCGCAGATTTTCTCGCTCCGATCAACTGAAACGACACCAGAGGAGGCACACAGGTTTGAAACACTTCACTACATCAGCTTCTCTGTCTTTATTTTATTTGTATTATTCTTTGCCATTTCTTTCTTTATTCTCCTGTCGCTCTCTGCTGTTTGCATCTACTTTTTAATTTTTTTTAAATATTTCAGTTTTTTTGTAGTTTTTGCTCTGAACTGTGAGCTAATCGCCCGCCAGTCTTTGCCTGGCTTCCCTGCGAGCCTTTGCTCTCCTGTATTTTATTTTGTGTTTCTATCTCCCTCTGTGTGTGTGCGCGTGTGTGTGTGTTTATGTGTGGTGTTCTGGTGTGTTCCTGAACCTGACCCGTGTGAATGCGTGTGCATGTTTTACTCCACGTGTGTCTAGGAGTTAGACCGTTCGAATGCGAGACGTGTCAGAGAAAGTTCTCTCGGTCTGACCACCTTAAGACACACACACGGACTCATACAGGTAAAACAAGTGCGTAAACTTTTATTTTTCCATTTCTTCTTCATCCATTTGCATAGCAGCTAAATGCACATTTCGTTGCAGTAGACAGTCAAATGTACAAATATTCATTTTATTTGAACTTTTGCGACTCCCTTGTAACATCCGTCCTTCCTTTTCGGGACGCCGCCGTCCTCCTCTCTCAGGTGAGAAGCCGTTTAACTGCCGGTGGCCCAACTGCCAGAAGAAGTTTGCCCGGAGCGACGAGTTGGTGCGACACCACAACATGCACCAGAGGAACCTCACCAAGCTCCAGCTTTCCATCTGAGTGCACGAGAGGCTCGTCCGTGAGAACGTCATGAATCTGGTCGCCGCCCTCCATAGTCACAAACTCACATCTCTGCAAACCGTAGATAGACTTTATTGTTGCCTTACGCTGAAAGGAGAAGGCAAAATGTAACGTTTTTCCCTTGTCTGCGTGTTAGCAAAATATCTCATGAACCACGGGACGGATTTTAATGAAACTTGCAGGAAGTAATCACTGGATGTGCATCTACAGATCCATTCAAGATGGCTGCCACAGCTAATTGACCTTCAAAACCTCAAAAATACCACAAATCAGTCAGTTTTACATGTGTTAAGCAAAGATTTGGGGTGGTAGTAGCTGAGAGTCATCCTCAACGCATGAGCGTGACCTGGTGCATAATGTTATTTTGATTAAAAACAGCAGCAGCTCTATCAGTTCTAAATATTAAAAAACGTACATTTCCAACAGAAAATCTGGGCTTTTTATTCAGGTTTGTTCTTAATTTCACGTTGAGGAAAGTGATCGACTCTTTTACGTTGTATGTTTTTCACACTTAAAGGCATCTTCGGTTTGCAGAAACGTTAAATATGACGTTTTTTTTTTTTTTTTTTTTTTTTCTTTCATTTGTTGGGTTTGTGTGCAAAAAAAAAAATTGCACCTAACTAAATGTAATAAATGTGTGATTTCTGTAAAACAGAAACTGTTTTATTAATCTTCAGATTATCTCCACCTAAACTGAATCCGTCTTGTTTTAGTCAGTTTAGCATCAGCTGCGCTGTAAATATTTCTTATGTGGAACTACTTTGGGAAAGCTTATTTATTCTCTTTGCTTTCACTGGAATTATCTAAAGGGCAGAGAGGTGTTGAGTTTCTGAGTCCTCCAGCAGAATAACACAAATCTTCTTTTTTTTTTTTTTTGTCACTATGTTGGAGCTTTTATTTTGAAAAGATACAAACTACAGTAGTTTGTGTTTGTTGTTTGCACTCAACGCAAACGTTTGCCTTTAAGGTCTTTAAAAAGCTGAGGATTTTTTTTTCTTGTAAGTTGTAATTGTGGTGTGTAAATATTTGTTTTTTTAAGCTTTAAAATATGTCTGCTGGGTCACACTGGCTCTGTGGCCGAGTCGTTAGGGTTGAGATGTAAATACTTCTTGACTGTGGGGAAAAATACATTTTTTTCCCCCATGAGGTAAGACATGTAAATTAACTGATATATTGTTCTTTATTTGCATCCATAAACTGTTTAAATCTGTTGTTTTTGTTCTTTCTCTGAGGTGTGTTAATATCTGAGTTACAAAACAAACCAAAAAAAAAAGCAAGCGTCAGTGAAACATTTTGTACTCAAAAGGTGGAAAATGGTGGCTTCGTTCTGTTTTCTTACAGTAAAATTTCATCCCTGCAGTCTTAAATCATCCGTGTGTGTTGTTTTTATTTTATTTTTTAGAGATTTAACCTGTCTAAATTATTTGAGCAAATTGCACAGAGGGAAGCTGTTAAGTCGGCAGCACAGTTTGAGGCGCACATCACCCATTGAAAATGCGCAAAATTAATTTTGTTCTTGATTAACACCCACAAAAGCTACTCTTTCTTTTAAGAATACTTGTTTTGCATTATTCTTTCATAGAAAACATTTTGTACTAAACCTTCTCAGCCCAGAATGTAAAAATATTTTTAAAAGTTTTAGGAAATAATCGTCTTGCGCAGTCCAGAGAAAGGTTTTCAGTTCCACAACATACTGTCCTGCCCTGTTAGTGTCTAAAACTGAATGTTTTAATTAAATAATAAATGAGCTCAATCTGAGGTTTGAATTTGAACACAGTTTGCTCAAACACAAACAGTACGGTACAGTACCATCCACTTCCCTCTTGTTATCGCTCCAGATTCCTCGTTGCATTCCTTGGCTCGCCTCTCAGTAAAAAAAAAAAAAAAAGATAAAAATTAATGTGTTGTTTCTCAGCTGCTCCTTTTTTCTTTTCCCTTTGAAAGTTCAGTTATTTAGGTCAAAAATCAGCGTTTCTCCAAAGTTTTTCTTCCTGTTTGAACAGCAAAAGCTCATTACAAATCCATCCAACAGAAGAATATGCTTTTTCCAAAATCATATGTATTTTTGTGAACTTTTATCTGAAGTTTAGTGTAAATCAGACAATGTGTCCGATTCCCTCTTTGGAAATCCCCCGAAGCTCCCCCAGTGCTAAGTCTTAGCTGTCGGACAGAACCCCCATCTCCCATCCTTCTTCTTCTCTGCTCTCTGTTTGTGTGTTTCATTGTTTAATCTCTGCTCCAACGAGGCCCTTTGAAGGCCGATATCTGCTCAGTGTAACTTCACTTTCAGTAGTCATTCTGGGAGCTCAGTGTTTCTGCACAGAGCAGAAAACGCAGACCGGGGCCCTTAAATGTGACTCAAAAAACAGGCGGGAGAACATGGAACTTCCTGTGTCTGCATCTGTGTGTTTGTTAGCAAAATGAGACTTTCCTACTGTAATCACCTAATGAACCTCTGCAACTGATTTACATTTGGCATCAATTCAAGATGGCCGCCACAGTCAACTGAACTTGAAAGCACAAAAAAATGTCTATAAGACAGTTAATTTGACAGATTCTGCACCATTTGGTGTGGTAGTAGCTGAAACTGATGGCTGACGATAATCTGAGCGCTAGGAGAATGTACAAGATCTTAGTTCAATAACTTTTTTGTCAAGCCCATTTAACTGTTAGCAAATATCTCATGAACTGCTGGATGGATTTTAATGAAGATCTGAGTAAATATTCATTAGAGTCTGAGCTGAAGAGCTGTAAACTCAACCAATCTGCAATTTATCCGTCAGAAGAAATGTAAATCAACTAATTCTTCAGAGTATTTTCACAGATTAGAGACTTTGGCAGCCTATTTTATCTAAAAAAATTTTTTTAACATTTTATTTTTCTGCTTATTAAATATAATTCTTCTGTCTGAACTTAGATGGAAAATAATTTAGTAAAAACGTAAGTTAGGGGAGTTTTTGAAAGTTCAAGACCATCTTTTTCCTAGTCATGTTTCTGTCCCTCTGCTTCCTCCTTGTGGTGGATCTGTGACATTACACCGTCAAGCCTGAAACTTTTTTTTTTGTTTGTTTACATTTGATCAATTTATAAGTTTAATTGTGTTCTTCTTTTGTTTCTCGCTTCTATTGATAATCAAGTTGCCGGTATGCTAATTTATCTGAACAGCATCTTCACCGTTCAAATAAAACAAACATGCGCAACATTGTGGAGGGTGAAATGTGACAAAATTAAATAAATACATAATTAAATGGGTCTTGATTATTTAATACATCATTAAATATACAATTAAATTATTAAATACACAATTAGTTAGTACTTTTATACCTAGTACCTAATAAGTATACCTTTTAAAGTCTTTAGTTCATAATGTATTTATTTGATTTTGCCACATTCCACCGTCCATACAGTATTTATTGTCTACAATAACAGCCATTCATTCAGGTTAAATGGATATCAAATGGATTTAGGTTTTCAAGACAAAGAAAAACTCTTAAAATAATTTTCAGTAATAAAAGTGGTTCTTGAGTCCTGAAAAAAAAAACGTTTGTTTAAGCAAAAACTAAAAGTAGCAAAGGGATAGCTAAAGAGAAAGGGCTAACTTTTTTTTTTATCTTTATTTGACTTTACTACAAATACAACAATTAAAAAATGCACACAAGAACATTGAACGTATCGAAAAAGGAGGAAAAGAAGGAAGCATACAATAAAATAAAATAAAAATACAGAGTAAATAAATGCAAGTTACAGAGTTAAGTTGTATTCATTACAGATATTTCTTGTTTTCATAGCCTTTCTGTTATTTGAGTCTGAGATTGAGTCAAGATACAGTTTCACATCCATTACAAATAGATCAAAAAAAGGTTTCCTATGCATTACTTTACTTTTATGGATGTGGAACTTAGCAAGAAACA
>JAVCKU010000013.1:24980055-24992586 GCA_032273985.1 Hypsolebias coamazonicus
GTATATATATTAATCTGAAGATGACCACTTTCAGGTGTTTAATTCAATAAATTAATCTTAGTTCACAAACCACAAGTTCAAAAGTCTTACTTCTTGATATTGTATAGAACTTATGCTTCAAAACTTTTATTTTATTGTCTAGTTGATTAATCTGGTGAAGCATTAGTCCATTTATTTTTTATCCTTAACCCTGATATGGCCTAACTACAGCAACATTCACAGACTTCGAGACAAAAATACTTTCACCCAAACTTCAGGCTTTCTGTGCCTCTTAAAACGAAGATGAGAATTAGGGTTAAAACTAACAACTGCTTTCAAAACTGATTACATTTTTTTTAATCAACAATTTCCTGTGGGATCAATAAAGTTCTCTTATCTTACTGTCTGGGTTTATGCAACTGTAAAATTCAGGCACAGACTTGTAACCCTTTTTCCACCATTTTCTAAAATTACAGCTGCTTCTTATGTGAAAAGTTTTTAATTTTGAATGTGTTTGTGTTTTCAAATGTGTTGGTAAATATCTCAAACCGCTGGACTAATTTTAATGACATTCTTAAACAGTAACCATTGGATGCACATCCACAACTGATTAACTTTTGAAGTCAAGCAAATTCAAAATGGCTGTGACAGCTAATCAACATCAGCAAACACAAAACATGGCTATATCTCAGTTTTACAGATATGTGCTAAACGTTGGGTGTGGCAGTAGCTGAGAAGTAATTCGCTGCGCTTGAGACGTATACGAAATGATAATTTCCTGAAGGTTTCATTAAAATTCATCCAGCGATTCACGTCACATTTTGCTAACAGAGAGTATCGACTTCAAACTGTTAAAAACAAACTTCTTACACAATCTAAATCTGAGGTCACGGCCCTCAGCTACAAAAGGGTGGACTGCCATCTCTGAGTTGGGAATGAGGTGCTTCAAGTGGAGGAGTTAAAGTATCTCAGGGTTTTGTCCAGAGTGAGGAAAGAATGGACAGAAACGTCAAAAGATGGCTCCGTTCAGCAGCTTCTGCAGTTTTGTGGACTCTGCTGGTTCGGTAACATCCAGTGTCTAGGAGGGAGCCGAGCTGTAAGGAGAAGCTCTCTGTTTACCGGTCCGTCTACGTTCCTACTCTTGCCTGAGGTCGCCAACTCTGAGTAGTAACCGAAAGAATGATATTGCAAATACAAGTGGTCTAAATGAGTTCTCTCTGCAGGGTAGCTGGACTTTCCCTTAGAGATAACGTGAGAAGTTCAGTTGCCAATTGAGGTGGTTCAGGCATCTGGTAAAGACGGACCCTGGACACTTCCATAGGGAGGTTTTCTAAGCATTTCCATCTGGGAGGAGACCCCAGGGAAGACCCAGGGCACACTGGAGACGGCGTCTCTCTCGGCTGGTCTGGGTACAACTTGAAATCCTCCCAGAAGAGCTGGAAGGGGAGGCTGTGGAAAGAGATGTCTACGCCTCCCTGCTGAAACTGCTGCCCCGAATGTATGTATTTATGTATGCATGTTGCACAATCTGGTAGCACTCACAATGTTTTGGGAGATCATCCTCAGCCACTACCACACCAAACATTATGTAAACATCTGTTGAATTGATTCAGTTATACCAGTTTTTTGTGTTTTTAAGGTCAGTTGATTGTGACAGCCATTTTGAACCTGGGTGGCTCCAAATGCTGTTGATGCATGTCCAAAGATTACTTCCTGTAAAATTTGTCCAGTGAGTCGTGAAATATTTTCTCAACAGGTAACCACACAAGACGTGCAAAACGTATCATCGGCACCGGACAGATAAATTTACAAGAATGATCACCTTCAGGATTTTGACCACCACCTTCTCATTGTTAGTGATGTTGATGGCCTCGAACACCTCACTGTATTTCCCTCTGCCCAGCTTACGGACCAGCTGGTAGTCCTCCTGGTTGCTACAGATACGGAAAGAAAAACGGTGAGTGAAACCAGAACAGTTGAGGCTGTTTCAAGCTTCAAGTCAGATGTTGATGAGTGACCTCTAGCCCTGATATTACTGTATTTAAACAACAAACAGGGAGGTCATGGAGACAGACAGTAATTGAGAGGGAGGGAAGTGTCAGACAGCCGAAGCTGGAAAACTACCATGGTGGTGTCATCACAGCCTCTCAGCTCCGTGGATAATAATAGACACCCATCTGCCACAGCCTCCTACACACACATTCATCACAAACATGCAACTCAAGTAGCCTGAAATGTGCTCACTTCCAGTTAGGAACGTGGGCCTCGTAGTCCCAGTACTCCCGGCTCTTCAGTGTGTTGACGTCCGCGTACACACGGGCTTTGCTACCGGCCACCGGACCCGGCATGGCTTGACCCGCGGCTCGGGCGCCGCCGCCCGGGCGTCACGGAGATCTGCCGGGGAGTGCGGATGGCCAACTCGAGGAAGGGTTGAAAACAGATAAGGATGAGCAGCTGTGTGTGGGTGGGAAGTGAAACAAACCAAAGAAAAGAAGCAGGCTTTTAAAAAGGGAGACGATTTAAAAAAAAAAAAAAAAAAAAAAAGGAGATCCACTGCAGATGGACGCAGTCACAGTGCCCGTCGGGCAGCGCTCCTTCGACGGATTATTAGAGACAGAGAAGCCGGTGGACCTCAGAGGGGGATACCACGAGACGAGGGTGGTGACAGGGAGGCATCGGGAGTGTTGAGGTAGACAGGAGGAAAAAGGGGGATCGGGGAGAAAAGGGCTACCGAACGTTAATCGTTCGTCTCTTCTCCGAAAGGACCCAGGCCAGGTTCCGGGATCAGATGAACGGCAGTAGGCGGGATGCCCTCGATGGTTCACGGCTAGCTAATCAATCAACGGTCGATGTGACAGATCGGTGGCGGGGTCGACCGGAGTCAGATGGGGGTGGAGCGGCGCAGAGAATCGATGCTGTTAGCTAACATTAGCCAACGACGCTGCTTTAGCTCGGAGGGGATGTCGCAGCGACGGGGGGCGGTCGGCTCCGCGCACCACCATCGGCGGAACCCGCGTCATGTGCGGCCGGAGGTGCGGGGGAAACAGTGCCTCGATGGCCCGGTGCCAAATGCTGACTTAGGCCCCGGATTCGGGAGTTTCTTCGGCGGTCTCCCCGGTGGAAAGCGCAGGGAAGGAAGAAGCAGAAAACAGAGGCACCCGGATGTAAAAGCTGCTAGCTGCGGTTTTCTTCAAGAGCACGGGGCCACAGCGCCCCTAGCGGCGAAGAATAGATAACTGGATCACTGAAATGTCCACAGCGCCACCTACTGAGGTTTTTAAACTGCATCTGACAATAATTGTTCATAATTATGTTTGCTGCTGTTTGTTTTCACTGTTTGCAGATGTTTTGCGCCCATCAGCCACCGTAGATTAATCATCATAAATACTGTATATTGGAATTAAGCAGTGAATTAAGATTCAATTACATTCTGAACATGTCTGCTTGGTGCTTTTAGAAAAGTTTAATTCACCTCTAGAAACATCTGATTTGAAAAGCATCTTTCAAATTACCTAAAAAATATTTAAGAACTTTGGCACCCTAATGTTTAACTTACTGAATATTATTTAGGACTGAAACTGAAATGATATGTTAAGAAGTCTGCTTCACCTGTACACTTTGTTGTTCTGTTCCTTTTTGAATTTGCACACACATTTAAAACAAAAAAGACGCCTTTTAACAATAAAAACCTTTAAGGTGTCTCATAAAAAGTCATTTATGAATAATCTACCGGTATATGAAAATCACTTTGTTTTTATTGCAGTTGGTAGACATTGAATTGTTTTGTTTTAGTTTGAAACAAAAATGGGAATAAAAATGTGAAAATGGAAATATTTTAACTTTAATCCCTGTAAGATACTAAAAAAAAAATCATTCTATACTTATCAAGACTGAATCCTGCCAAATTAAACTTGATTCGGACAAATTTGCTGCTCGGTTCAGTTTGACTCACTTTGTGCCACAAAACAGTAAAATATACAACAGAACGAGACATTTAACACATTTAAATTACAGTTTAATCAGTAAACACTTTAATCAGATCAACTTATAGCAAAATGTATCAGAAAATGAACAGTTCCTTTTTATGACCTTTATCTGTAACTTGTGGTTTGCAGGTGCATGAATTAAAAATTGACACAGAAACTTTTAAGATTAAAAACATTTTTACCGAACATCCAGATGATGAAAACAAACTGCAGCCATTATCCTCCTTGAATGACTTTACGTAAATGAGTTCATAAATGAAAACACAATTATTGGTGAGTGCTGTGTGAATGTTTACATACAGACGATCTCCTGTACACGTTTTAAAATTCAAACAACTACAGTACAATAAAAATATAAAATGTAAATGAGCGAAGAGAAAGTGCTGCTTGGAGAGAAAAGGACAGAAAACACAGCGAACCTGCAGAAACAGGCTGGTTTACAGGGAAGGATCATTGGAATGGACTCTCCTCCAGTAAAACCCAGCATGTAAAGGCTGGATTTATCCACTTGTGCTTGAACAGAAAGCTTTCCTCTCCTTTACTTGGCTGCTCAACAGACACGAGATTGATCTTTTATTGAACAATTGATTAGGAATTTGTTTTTTGTCTGACTTTGTAAGTAAAAAAAAACAATAATAATATTTGTGACAAAAACAACTGCTGGGCTGGAGCATTCTTTGGTTGTAAATACACTTCTGTCCTTTTCACACAAAACATCTGATTTTTCTGCACATTTCACGTGATTTGATTAACATTTGCACCGATCTGCATGAGGAATTTTCTTTAGCAGTTTGACTTTAGAAATATAAATTTTTTAAAGCCCACATTTTTATTCAAACCAAACCATAAGATTAAAAATGACCAAAAAAAAAACCCAAACAACAACTAATAAACAAATGCAAAACCGTTTAGTTTGTTCTTAAACTCTGCTAATGCAAAGCTCATCAATGCAGCCTGATACGACGAAACAGGGAGATAAAACGCAGAAACAGAAAAAGATCCAGTCATTTTAAACCAGCAAACCTTCAGGTTAGGAAAAAAGGTAATTTAAACCATTTTTCTAGTTTGTATGGAAACAAATAAATCCACACGGCTCTTAAAAAACCATACTTGATGGAATTAAAAACAAAAGTACAGTATATTAAAAAACTAGTTTATGTTGTAAAACAGTATTTTTTTAAGTGTTAGGACACAAAAATAATCTTACAACATAAAATGCCATGTTCTTGTTCAGAATATTGCAGATCCGAGTTCTTCCCATTTTTATTAAAAAAAAAATACTGGTAGGGATCAATGAATTGCTAATTTGCATTCTAGTAAACAACAACAAAAAAAAACTGTGTTTAAAACTGTATTTCCACAGCACCACATTCTAATGCCTTTAATAGAAAAATGAAATTTCTTGTGGATTTGGAGAACTTCAGTGTTAAAAAGTTGTTTAATCAAAACAGAGAGCAGGTTACCGATCTGTGACTCAACAGTAAAACTGATCCTTGAATTTGACACATTCTGGTGAAACGTGAATCTCATATTAAACACTTTTGCAAGACTTCCTTCTTTCATCTCAAAAACATCTCCAAACGCCGTCCATCACTCTTTTTCTGATGCTGATAAACTTGTCCATGCCACCTTCTGAAGACTGGACTACTGCAACAAACTTTTTTTATGGAATTCCATCCAAGCACATTCAAGACCTTCAATATGTACAGAACAGTGCAGGCAGGATTCCGATGAAGCAAAGGAAACATGACCACAGTGCCTCAATACTTAAATCCCTCCACTAGCTTCTCATTTCACTCCACATTGAATATAAGGTTTCCTCACCCACCAGTCTGCTCACAGCAACGCTCCACACTGTAACTTAAAGAACTGCTCAGACATCAACACGATCCCTCCGCTCCACAAATTCCTACCAGCTCTGCCCTCCCCGAACAAAACCTTCTGCTCTGCTGCTCCTCATCCATGGAACAACCTCCCGGCCATCTAAGGATACCCCAGACTACAGAAAGTTTTAAGAATGGACTGAAGACCTTCTTATTTGAAAGATTTTATGGTGTTTAAAGGTATTTTTAATCCTGCTGGTTTTAGTGTTTGCTTTATTCTCTCTAGCTGTTTTATACTGCAGCACTTTGAGATTGACAAGTGTAAAGTGCAGCACAAATTCAATGAATTATTATTAAATTAACATTTCCTGCTGATTCTTCTGCAGATATGATCAGACGCTGCATTGCGTTTATAACAACCTATGTCTATCATTTGCTGCGAAATTTCATGCACGTGTTGCAAAGAAAACAAACGAACTGCTTGAATTCTTGTTTTCCTTTTTAGATAATTAGAAATTTATTATGTTGTTTTCAGTAAAACGTTCTAAGGAGCAACATGTCGCACAACGTTTTCCTTTAAAAGCCAAATCGGAAGAAAATGCTCCATGAAATACGCCCAACACTGTCCTCATCACTGACTCAAAGCTGAAGCAGGAGGAAAACAAAGGACAAGAGGCGTTCGCAGCCAACGCAAAACGGCTTCTCGGGAGCAACAAGAACCTGCTCCGACAAGCACGACGCAGGTGAAACAAAAAAAAATTAAACGTAAAATCTTTTACCACAAAAGTTTCCTCCTGCAGAAGCAGCTTTGAGGTCAGCGACAGAGCAAGTGGACTCTCGTGGGTCTGGACATCCCTATGACGGTTTACATTCACACCTTCAGACGCGGGTTTCTCCTTGAGATTCCCTGCAGTCAACCGGCACGGTTACATCACGGGCTAGAAAAACTATAACGACAACGACAAGACAAAAGAACGTTTGTCAAAATATTTCACATGGATTAAAAGCTCCAGGAATACAAAGCAAAAATAATATTTTGTTTTAGAAAGACACATTTCTGACAATGGTGGCTAAAGTTCACATCCATCATATATACAGGCTGAGAGGAGGCGTCATGTTCAAACAGCACGGACTCCTGCAGGGGTACAATGTTTATATATATATTTCTATATATTAGCAGGTTAGGATCAACTATTTGGGTTTTCACAGATTAACTTCAGCTGGTTGGTTAGTCAGATCACTGTGGGGACATAAAAATTGTCGCTGAAGCTCATTCAGTCGTTTTATGATTATTTCACCGCTGCATACTTGCTGTATTTTCACATAAATCAAGGAAGTTGCTCCGTGAGAAAGAATTCAAACAAAAAAAAAGGATGTGAAGTTGGTTTAAACACTGTTCAGGTAACACGTTTGGCTACTACAACTTGAAATTTTAGCTCGATACCAAAACATTACTGATCGCCTTGGGCCTTTCAGCGGCAGGCGACACATTGCTTTAAAAACAACATACAAGATGGATCTGCCAGATCAACCAGCTGTATGAAACAGAAGGGAAGGAGGTCTGAATGATGGAGCCTCCTCACTGCTGTCACCGACTAAAACATGATGCAGATACAGGAAAAGAAAGAGAAAATGGTTCAGCTTAAAGGTTTTTCATAACAAGGTGAAAAAAGCTGAAAGACATAAGAGCTGGTCATCTTGTTTGAAATGACAGAAACAAACAAGCTTTAAAGCTTCCTTTACTTCTTTAGCTCAGGAAAGCTAAATAGATGGTTTCTCACAATGCTTCAGTTTTCAAACACTCCCTAATTGTAATTTAAGTAAATAAATATTAGTTCAGGTCTGTGCTGTGTTTTTAAAGTTTCTTTTACATTTTTGAGTTGAATACCTTTTTGATTTACATTATTTTTCATTTTATTTCGTTAACAAATATAACAAAGTTGCTGATAAATACAGAGTAATCAAACTACCGTATTGTTATTTTTGTTGAATGTTTCAACATCTCAGATTAGTGCGTTCAGACTCTCATGGCTGAGCTGTTTTTAACACCTTTCCTCAATCATCTGACATTTTCATGCACGATCAAAGACACAGGCTCAGATATGGACAACAGGAAGTTTTCTTGACTACCGTATTCAGCCGGGCCCAATATTTCATCTGAGCGACAAACCAAGAGATGACGGCTAAACAGTTAAGGAGAGTAACAAAAGAGAAGACAGCACGGAGAGGAGTTCAACATTAAACATACCAGCTCAGAAATATGGAAGATTATCTGCGCCATCGAGATGCGACTGATGTGCTTGTGCACATTAGGCTGAGCAAAGAATAATGTGTCATTCCTGCACCATGAACTCACGTATTTAGGCTAATCTCTGCTGCTTGCGTGCCTCAGCAAATATATGGCAGGCTGTTTTAACATATACGTAATTAAATTACACATCTCGTGAATGTTATTGTGCCCAAGGGAAATGCTGTTACTGAAATTGAAGCGTAAATAAAGGTAGGAGTGGGATTTGATTATGCGGTAAAACAACCTGCCATACAGGGTCAACTCTCAACAGCAAACCGGAGACGTTGAGCCTGCATGACACCCGTTCGTGTTTCCTCAGCCTAATATGCACACGCTCGTCATTCTCACTGTGCACTCAACTTGATGGCACAAAATAACGCTCCATACAGAACCTTCCAGAATGAGAGTGACGTCAGGATTAGTACACAGGCTGAAGGAGGGCAGAGGGTTGAGGCTTCTGTCTGTCCAGTAAAAACAAGTCAAATGCAATGCGGCACACTGTATGCGCTTCCTTCAGACGTGTGCTGCACAGTGTGATCCTGCAAAGAGCCCAAGTCACTGAAGCGCTCCCCGCACCAAACGCACTTGAACTGTCCCTCTCTGGAGTGCGTGCTCAGGTGTTTAGTTAAGTGCTCGCGCTGCTTGAAGCACTTGTTGCAGTGCTCACATTTGTAGGGTTTCTCGCCTGTGTGCACGCGCCGATGCCGGTTCAGGTCTGAGGTGTACTTGAAACGCTTCTCGCAGTCGGAGCACTTCAGGGGCTTCTCCCTCGACGGGTCGCAGCGGTGCTGGACGAACTCCGACGAGGACACGAACCGGCGGTCGCACAGCGAGCACTTCAGGGGCTTCTCCTGGCAGTGGGAGTTCTGATGGCGCTGCAGAGTGGCGCTCTTCTTGTATCCCTTGCCGCAGACGTCGCACCGGTACGGCTTGTCAGGGGACGTGTTGGACGACTCGCCGCACTTGTGTCTGAGCAGCTCCCCCGACTGACTGAACTCCTTCTGGCAGGAGGCGCACTTGAACAGGTTGTCCATGCCGTGCACGTGCTGGTGGTAGAGGAGGTGGGAAGGCTGCATGAAGCCTTTGTCGCACAAGCTGCACTTGAAGGGTCGGTCGGTGGGGTCTTTGTGCGTGCGTCTGTGGCGCACGAGGGCGTACTGCTGCCTGAAGCTCATCTGACACTCGTCGCAGTGGAAGGGGCGCTCCTCTGAGTGCGTGCGCTCGTGCTGCCGCAGATCCGACGGACGCTTGAAGCCCTTGCCGCACGTGGCGCAGCGGAACGGGCGTGAGCCCTGCGGGTGGCAGGGGTGGTGAAGCAGTTCCGACGACTCCTTGAAGTGGAGCTCGCACAGGTTGCATTTGAACAGGTGCTCGCCAGAGTGCACGTACATGTGGCGCACGAGGTGGGAGCGGTGCTTGAAGCTTTTGTCGCACACCGCGCATTTGAAGGGCCGCTCGTTGCTGTGTGTCCTCTGGTGGTGCTGCAAGTGGGACGACTGGCTGAAGGCCTTGTCGCACGTGTCACATTTGAACGGCTTCTCTCCTGTGTGGACCCGCTCGTGCCGGGTGAGCTCCGACAAGTGTTTGAAACCTTTCTGGCACACAGAACATTTGTACGGCCGGTCCCGGGCCGAGGGAAAAGGCAAACTGGACGAGCTGCTGCTGCCTGAGGCCGAGTCGCTGCTGGAAGGTTGGGAACTGTTCGAGGAAGTGGGCGTTGTGTTATCAGACGAACCGGGCCGGTACGTCTTCTCGCATATCGAACACTTCATGGGGTTGTTGCTGTTGTGGGACGTGTGGTGCTGGGCCAGAGAGGTGAGCAGGGAGAAACCCATCTTGCACACCCCGCACACAAACGGCTTCTGCTCCACCTGAACACACTGGTGCTCCAGCAGGTCCGTGGCCTGGTGGAAGATCTTCAGACACTGGGTGCACTGGAACGACCTGTCCTGGCTCATCATGCACTGGTGCTCAAGGGGGTTTGCAAGGTGGGAGAGGTTGTGTCCACAAGACCCGCATTTGTGCACTCTGTCTGCTTCAACCTGCAGGGGGGTCTGCTGGTTCTGAGGAGGGTGCTGCTGCTGTTGCTGCTGGCTGTGTGGACCATGCTGGCCCTGCTGCTGCAGCGACGTAGCATCCGGCTGCAGTACGATCCCATACACGGCACAGTTCAGTGAATTCTCAGCACCCGTAGGGACAGCGACGGCGTGCTGCTGCCAGGCCTCGGATGCACGGTTTCGAGAGTAATGGCTCAGTTTAGCAGCTGGAGAGGCCCAACTAAAGAAAGAAAAGCACATAAGTAAGTAATAATTACACACCTTAGGGCATCTGAAAGTGTGAAGGAGAAAATGAAAAGAAAAACTCACTCCATGTCTGAGCTCTGGAAGGAGCTGTGACTGAGGCTTTTGACGGCTTGAGCTGAAGAAAAACGACCAGAGGTTGGGAAGAGTGGAGGGAAATCTACTTATGCTTCATCTTTTCAAGTTGCATCTGCAGGAGAAACAGAAACAAGTGAAAACAGCAAATGAAGAACCACAACAACTGATTGTTTTAGAGCTGACATAATTGGATTTGGGAAACTATAAACTCTGGCTTGAAACAGATTTTTGTATTTGACGCATTCTTTTAAAATGCATGTCCCACTCCTCCTTTCATGCCAGAGTTTTAGACCAACATAATCTTATGTTGAGATGATATTACAGAGTTGTAGCCATTCTTGTCAAACCTTAAAAATTATGTTATGTGTAAGTTCTGGTAATATTGACTAACCTGTATAAATAAAGGTTGAATGAATATTACACCAGATAGCGTACTGTAAATTAGTATCAGCTAACGTTAAAACTAATTTTAGCTCAATATCTGCTACGGTAATTTATCTAAGTTATTGCCAGTTTCTTGCTAGCTAACGTTGATTAGCTGCATGGGTAGTAGATGTACATTTAAAGATTATTTTCTGAGTGTTTCAAAAAGTTCTGTCCAGTGGTTCATGAGATATTTTGCTAACAAACAGATACAATTGATCCCAAATGATGGCTAAATTTATAAACTTGTTCAATACTGAATTGCTGTTTATTCCATCTTCCTTATTGTAATAGTTTCATGCGTGAATGTATTTTTGAAGTTTTGTTTTCTTTAAAAGCCCAACAACTAGTTACTGGATTTGCTTATTAATTTTTGTTTTTATCTAGAACAGCAGTTCCCAAAGTTGTGGTTGGTGTGTGGGTGACAAAACATCAAGTTGGGGATCTTGGGAAGATCTCCAGTAATCAAATAAAAGTTAAAAACAATACATAGCATATTTTTTACTATATTCTGTGATAAAAGATGATAAAAATCATTAGTCATGAATGGAAAAATCTGCATAACACGAGTTTAAGGTATATGAGTTGTCACTGATCCCTTCCTTACTTAATTTTTAGTAATGTTTGCATAGTTCAGCTAAACAAGGGGTATTTGTGTTTGCACATCCTCGCTGTTATTTTGGTGGTCAGAAGCTAAAAGGTTTGGGAACCACTAGTCTAGAAAGCCTAAGTTCAAGCAAACAGTTACATTAGTTAATATGTGATGTTGTTTTATGCACCCTGATAAAATAATCTTTAACTGTTCCAGAAAGTAAACAAAAAGTTTAAATAAAATTCATCAAAATGATAATTAAAGGTACTCATTGCAAAGTACGAATTCAAATATAAAGCTGGTTATCTGTTTGAAAGTGTTCACTTCCTGATATATTTACATGTGATTCCCAAATGCAGGTATGCACTCAATGTAAACAAAGCACAGAGTAAAGCATTTTTAATTAAGGATGCATTAAGCATTGATATGATAAAAATGCTGTGTGGATTTTGTTGTTTTATATTACAAAAAAATAAAAAAAATACTACCGTTCTTCATGACTTTGCAATGAGTAAAGTGATAAATTTTCCTTAAAACATCGTTTTTATTGTTTACATGCCCTGTGCATATTATTCAGAAAACATATTGGGTTCAAACGCATAAAATAATAATCTCAGTGTTTAATGGATTTTCGATCTTACAAATGTTTCAGGTAATTAAAATGGCTTGAGTTTTATTTATCTATTTGTTAAAACAGAGAACAGCTTATTACCAAACACAAGCTAGACAAAAACCTGAGAATGTAAATTAAATAAATTAAATGTGCAGTTTCACTCTTGTCTGAGCAAATGCTGAAGGATTCACGGTGTAAAACGGAGTCTGTGCATCATAACGTCTTTTTCCTCTCCAGGTAAAGATTAGCGAGGAACCAGGAGCTAGCTAACCGAGCTACCAGCTGTTAGCACCGGACAGTGCGGCCGAGAAGCCCCGGGGATCAGCACCGGAGACACTGACAGACTACAGCCGGCGGTGAGGCTGTTAGCACCGCAGGGTCAGACCACATACCTGCGGCGGTCCCATAAGAACCCCCCTCCAGGTTCTGAACGTGTCCTCCTCGGTT
>JAVCKU010000013.1:25116822-25127957 GCA_032273985.1 Hypsolebias coamazonicus
TCACCAGAGCAAACAAGAAGGGGCTCAGAGCCGATCCTTGATGCAATCCCACCTCCACCTTGAAGCTATCTGTCACTTCTACAGCACATCTCACCACTGTCCTGCTGTCCTCATACATGTCCTGTACCAGTCTAACATACTGCTCTGCCACTCCAGATTTACTCAAGCAATACCACACCTCCTCCCTCGTCACCCTGTCATATGCGTTTTCTAAATCTACACCAACACAATGAAGTTCTTTCTGACCCTCTCTGTGCTTCTTCATTAGCATCCTAAAAGCAAAAATGGCCTCTGAGGTGCTCTTTCTCGGCATGAAATACTGCTTTGCACAATTTGTCACCTCTCGTCTAAGTTTAGCTTCTACAAATCTCTCTCAGCTTTTCAGTGTGCAGCTCATCAATTTCATTTCCCTGTAGTTTCTACAACTCTGTACATCACCCTTGTTTTTAAAAATGGACACCAGCACATTTCTTTTCCATTCTTCAGGCATTTTCTCATCCTCAAATATTCCATTGAATATCTGAGTCAAAATCCTCACTGCCATCTCTCCAAGTCATTTTCAAACCTCCTCTGGTATGTCATCAGGTCCTACTACCTTCCCTTTCTTCATTATTTTAGGTGCATTTCTAAACTTGGAAAACAAATTGGTAACTCTAAATTGTCCATAGGTGTGAGCAAGAGTGTGAATGGTTGTTTGTCTTGTTTGTCTCGATGTGGCCCTGTGATGGACTTGTGACCTGTCCAGGGTGCACCCCGCCTCTCGTACAGTGACTGCTTGATTTGGGCAACAGTGACCCTCATGACCCGAGAAGGAAAAAGCAGGTAAAGATTATGGATGGATGGATGGATGGATGGATGGATGGATGGATGGATGGATGGTTGGATGGTTGCAGTCAAACAGACCTTTCACAATTCTGTTTTTGTGTTTTCATTTCAACTGTTTCAAGCAACTGTTTTCATTGGGTCTACAAATTTTTACAAAATTCTTAGTCATTTTAACTTATTTGAACCATTTTCAACATTAGAGGAGGTTAAATTTTGGGATCCTAAAACAAACTATATCATCATTTGACACAAAGTACAGAAAATCCTAAATTTTGCTGCAACCTGAGAACTCCAGTTTTCTCCTGTTTAGTGGTTTGTTTGCTTCCAGAAAGCTCCACTTTCACTGCATCGCCTTATCAGCATTGCCTGATACCTACTAGGAGTAAACGTATGACTGAACCCATTGCTCAATAGTTTTGAAGTTGGTGCAGACACAGCTGTGCATCCACACAGATGAAAGCTCGAAGAGGCAAACCCTGGTGTTTCTGCAGTTATGTGACTCTGCCCTCTCCTCTAAGGCAATGTTTGAGGTGGAATTTCTCATCTGCATTCACAGGCATCAGTCAATGTTGATTCTTCTCTAATTACATCTGGTTCAATAGGCTGACAAACAGTCACACCAATAGAACTATTGACAGAAGATTGCACAGATATTTCCTAACTTATCAAACTGGGTTGTTGTTCAAGTGCCCATTTATAAGAGTGTTGAGACATGATAATTTCTGTATGCTGCAGAAGGCAAAAGTGCAATGTTTTTGCCTGCATCTGTAGTGTTAGCAAAATATCTTATGAACCTGTGGGCAAATTTTAATTAACTTTCAGAATGCAAACACTGGATGACCATTTAACATTTGGAGTCAACCCCATTCAATATGGCCACCACAGCTAAGCAATTTTAGCAAACACAATACAGGTAGTCCTCGACTTAAGGCGCCCTCGACTTACAGCAACTCGGACTTAAGAACGGGTGTGCGGCGCAGCGTTAACATGCATTTTACATGTATTTCCTCAACTTACGGCAAAAATCCGGACTTACGAACAGGTTTGCGGCGCAGTAAAATGAGTTTCGACTTACGTTAAAATTGGGTTACGAACGGTTTGTAGGTACGGAACCCGTTCGTAAGTCGAGGACTACCTGTACATGCTGCAATTTAGCCAGTTTTACAGATGTTAAATTAAAACTTGAGTGTGGTGATACCTGAAACTGAGCTTTAAGCTCTTACTGATTGTATGAGGTCTGTTTAAAAAAAATTCTCATTAACTATTGGAGCCTGTCTTTTAGCAAAATATTGTATGAAGTGCTGAACAACCCCAACAAAAATGGAGCGTCACTATCATCCCCATGTATTTTCCTGTGTCCTGGACTGCGCAACACTGTACGCGCATAGATGTCCCTGATCAAGGTCATTACATCCTATACATCAGGGTCAGCCTTTATGGCTCTGTCCTTATACTGCTCAGCTTGTTATGCAGAGAGTATAGAGGAAGCATTGAGTGAGCAACAATAACGGCTGCGGCTCTGTAGGCCCTTTCAGTAAAAGTGGACTGAAGTGGTTGGCCTTTGATGGCATCATGGGGTTCTGGAAGATGTCGGCAGCCATGAGTGCATGTTGGCTGCAACCAGCGACTCTACTGGGAGCATATGGTGAAGGCCAAGCTTCTCCAAGCCCTCAAAGTCCAGAGAGGATGCTCCATGTATCGAGTCTTCCCACTGGAGGGGTGGTCTTTCCAGGAGACTGTGATATTGTCTGACATCTATGGGAAAATAAGGAGCTTTTGTTTTTCTATTGTAGTGGCCTGGGGCAATTTATTCCCTTTGTAGTGAGCTGGTGGTCTCTGATACTACTTCAGGCAAGGGGATGTTTAGCCTGGAGGCAGTCTGTTTGCACATGGTCTGCATGTCCATCCACACATTATGAGAAGTTCTCACTTTTGCCACCTCATCTCAGGTGACCGCCCAAGTGCCAGGCTTTGTAGCTAGTTCACTTGGGATGAAGATTTCCTCATCATTGACATTGTCCTTGGACACAAGGAGTTCCGAGGTGACCTTTTTGTTCTCCTCATAGTCCAGCTCCAGGACGTTCTCAGCAGGTGTGTTTATTTGGTTAAATCCAGCTGGAAGCCCCAGCTGGCTGCCGCGCCTGGTTCAGCATCCTCACTTTTCTCTCACTCATCATTGTTGCCAGGCGGCAGCCTGTTTGTTGACAAGTATGGATTGCTGCAGGAGAGGCTAGCTTGGCATGTTAAACATCTTCAGATGCTCTTGGTGGTGAAACGAGGCACGAGACAAGAACTTAAATTACCAGGTGGGCATGTTCCACCTCAATGCAAGTCGAGCACACCTAGTGTGGATCTTTGATCAAGATTTTGTTCCTGCAGCTGCAGAGAGGAGGCTACAAGTTGCTACCTATTCTGTTGTGAGGGGGAGTGAAATCCATTTTGATCACTGGTTTGCTAATCAAAATTGGCCCTAGCCAATAGGTGTGTAAGCCAGAAAAAAAGCTGTATTATCTGGTGTGCAAATACAGAAAATTACTCACAAAGGCATTAGACTCCAGACCATGGTGAAGACTGAAGCCACAGCAGCTAGCACCCGTCAACAGAGTGTTATCTAAAAAAATTGCACTGGTCTATGGACAGCAAGCTAGCCTGCTAAAGTGAAATGCCTCAAATCAAGAAGAGATTTTTGAATGATGTTGCATTGTAGCACAGGCTAATTAAAGGGTAGGTCACCCAGGCATCACAATCACCAGCCAATCAGTATTGACGTAATGAGAGAAGTACTTCTGAGAAATATGCAGGGGAGGCATATCCCATAGTGGGACACTGAAACAAATACTATGAATGAGAACTGTGTGAATAAAAATGTATCTTTGAAAGCTTTTCCCCACAAAGAATTCATATAATCCATATATTTAAAAATATATATACAGTATATATAACTGACACAACAGTGCAGAGCATTTCTCTGATAACTGTAAAGGATATGGCAAAAATAGAAATTCTAAAGTGTTTTGACTTGTGCCGCATTCAATCAATGCTAATTAAGCTGTGGGACACAGCAAGTTTGATGTGATTATTGCGATTCCACTCATCTTCCTCTTCACTCCAGGGAGCCAACCCTTTGCTCTTTCTCCCCCTTCTGACCCCACCCACCCCTTTACCCTGATCACCCGCGTATCGATCCACTCCTCGTCTGCTTTCTCAAGCTCCTTCGCTCGATTGTGCAAACACTGAGAAAGTGATCTATGACTCCCAGTGCCACTCGCTGGTTATGTGCAGTGTGCTGTGTGAGGATTTTTGACTTCAGATGTGTAAAGCAGCTTGAGACACAAGCATAAAACATATTTTTATGTTTAATTTGCCCAATATATTTGTGTCTCGGTATGGCCTGAATGATGTCAGCAGCAGTGTTTGAGTGTTTCTTCAATGATCGATAATCTGCTCTGCTGTCCAACAGGCACAGAGAGACCAAGCTTCACTGCATCTATTGGAAGCTAATTTTCCAAATTTCAATTAAAAGTTTACGTTCCAGCCATCCATCAGCACAAATCTTGTATAGAGCATTGATTGTAATCTCAGCCAGTGCTTGGTCAGATATATATGTACAGTACTGTGAGCACAGTAAGGACCAAAATCAAGATGAACTTCAGATCTTCTGTATATGTGATGTACTTTAATCTACTCAGAAAAATGCAACTGAGCATCCAAAAAGCTGCAAATTAATGAATGTTTAGATTGTTTTGCAGCTACAGAGTACACATATGGGTTGCATCAAAACTATTTGTAGTTTTCATGTATCTAAGGCATTCTGATACAGTGCACATATTACATTCATTTTGACATCATACACATTTGTACAAAATACTTGATACAAAATCCTACTCATATTAAAAATGTATTTAATCTTAGTTATGTCAGGCAGGAACCACTGCTCTTCTTTTACCTCTAGAATCTCATGCTTCACTGCGATTTGATGTGATTATACTGTTATCTGATATACACATTTATCTTCCAACATCCAGCCATGGGTTAACTCTCAAGACTTGTGTGGCGCAGTTAGGGGAATGTAACCTCATAGTTGGGTTATTTAAATGCATCATGTTTCAGTGATGGAGCAGCAGTGATTCCAGAAGAAGACATAATGTAACACTTTACCTCATCAAGTTCAGACGGCGTTTCTGTTTTTTTACAGGACAGCCAAAGGTCATTTTGGCGTGCCGAGCCCTGTGAAGGAGAAGTTCTTCCAGAGAGCCAGTTAGACATAAAGATAGTGGCACACCTGAAGGACACGATTCACTTCCAGGACAAGTTAGAAGTGTCCATACAGGACAATAAAACACTCATAGTCTCTGTGTCAGCTACAGGAACTGGAACAACGATCATCAGTGACAAGCCTTTGGGGCCCAGTCTTGACCTGGGCACATATTTCAGGTAGAAAACAAGATCTACTACTCATAAATGTGGCACTGGTACTGGATCCAAGCTTTCATTTGTCCTCTTGATGTGTTTTTTTAAAGTCATAATTTATGCAAGTACTTCTTCAAACTGACCAATTGTGGCCAACGAAGCCACCTAATGTTCTGGAAGACTGATGGCCTCCATCCAGGGAGAAGCATTCTACCCCCCATCAGCTCTCACAAACAGAAAGAAACTCTGAGCCCTGGATCTTTACTTTCCACTAACAGAGAACATTCCGCTCTGAGCCTCAGCCCATCTCGTGTAGAGCTCTTTCCTGGCGACTCTGTTGACATGGTGCTCACAGCATCCTCGGATTCCCCTAAGGTGAAATTGTTTGCCTTTAGGCTTTAAGCTGAATAAATACATCAGAGTTTATCAATACAACTTGTTCATGTACATGACATCAGATGTTTGGACCACTTCTGTAAACTTGTAGATCGTTAAAGAATGTCTGGTGTGCCACGGCATCATTGGCCTACAGGGCAGTCGAGAGACCATCATGTCTGTGAACGTAACGTGTCGCTTTGTGGAGCCGTGGCTCAGTATTTCCTCAAAGCAGTTGAAATTCTATAGAAAGAAGGTCAGTGATTAACATAACTCATAAACATTCAACTAATCTGGAGAAAATATTGTCTGATGAAGGAGGCTTTTATAAGTTTACTCTAAAATTGTTGTTCAAAAAGTAGATATGGTAAGCAAACATTGGGGATGGTGTTTTACACATAAATGCATTGTTTTTCTATTATATTTAAATATTGGGCATACTTAATAAAGTTTATGATTAAGATATGATAATAGCCTTCTAGCTTCAAAAGCCTGGCCTATGCTAAGCTAAAATAACTTACAAATAAAAGAACTTATACATTGTGAACTTATTCTGCTTTAGAGGTATAGACTGCATAGGGTTAAAAGTTGTACTATTTTTATGTGACCTCTCTATTCTCTCAGTATATTCTTTATGAAATATAGATGTATTTGACTTGCAGGTGAAAGGGAAGAGCCTGCAGCCTGTGTATGAAAAGCTGGTTTTGAAGAACATGTCACCCCTGCCTCTGTCCATGGAGCTCTCGCTTGTTGAGCCTTTCTTTCTGTGTGATGCTCAGTTTGAAAACAGCTCAAATACAACTAAGGCATCTTACATTCTTTCAAATTCAAGGCTGTTTTTATTAGTTTTAAGTTTGATAAGCGCTTAGTTAGGTTTTTTTTTTTTTTTTCCCTCCAGTCTTTGGTTTTAGGTGATGAAAGTGAGGTGGAATTGTGGGTTTGCTTTGATCCAAACTTTTATAAGGACCAAGTGTCACAGATGATAGATGAGGTAAGTTGGATGATATTGTTACAGAATGTTTTGGTCTCAAAGTAAAACCTGGTGACCCTCAGAAAAAAATGTTCATCTTGATAATTTTAAATAAATAACAAATAAAGTGAATGCTTTCCTCCTCTCCCTCTCTGCTATGCTTCAGCTCTACCTTCATATGTTCAATTAAAGACATCATGATTTATATTCTGGATTTTACATTATTTGTTTAAAGGGGTCTTAAACCGTAGAAAGATATGGAATTGTTGGGTTTAGTATAATTTTTATTGATACTAAAATAACTGACTAAATAATTTCTGACTTTTTCTGCAGCTTCTTAAAATTTGTTTCCTTGAACACCCACACCGAGAAACAGTGGCGCTGCATGCCGAGGTCCACCATCCCAACCTTCACTTCTCCTCTATGGCCGTGGACTTTGACTGTGTGTACAACGATCTGAAGACCATTAAAACGATCACGATCATCAACTCCTCCCCACTGCATGTCTCCTACCACTGGGATTTTCTGGACAACCACAAACAGATTTACATCAGGTATTTTTACACAGAAATTGTTAGAATATAAAAACCATGAGGATATCTACACTGTGGCTTTTGGACAGTTTGGCTGTCACAGATTGCATTTGCTGCATGTATGCAGTGTAAAGTACAGCCTCTTATTACGAATCAGTCCATATTTCAATTTGTCATGATACAAATGGCGTTGGGTCTTTCAAATTACGTTTTTCTTTCCTAATTACAAATATGTCCACCTGCCAAAATACGACTGACTTGAAGTCAAAATTAAAGGAGACATTTTATTTTTTTGTTCTCCATCTCTTCTGTGCTAGTGCATACCAGCCACAACTTAAGAAAAATTCAATCCATCTGAAAGCCAGAAACAACAGTAAAGTGAGTGCTTGGTGGGTTTTTTTAGAGTTGCAAGGTGGCATTTAAACAAATTAATTGCAATTCACGTTTTTTTAATGGGGAAAATTTGTTCAAAGTCAAGTCAAACTTTACCATCACTATTCCTTATGTGCAAGATATACAGACAATTCAAACTGCAGTACATTCACTCATCCATGCTGCTCAGAAGTTTCTACAGCACTTTGGTTGGCCTTGTTGCCGTTTTAAGTGCTCTATAAATAAAATCGTATGGTATGGTATGGTAAGAAAACAGTCCTTTTTAATCATATTGTGAACAACAGAAACAAAACAAAAAAGGTTAAACAGAAACCTATGTTCTTGGCTTAAATAAGAACAGCATAGATACAAGAGTGAGCTAAACAAAATTTCAACATAAATCACCTGGTGAAACGCTTAGAGTTTCTGCTGATAACTACTAACATGATGAGATGCAGTGGCAGTGAGTCTGTTTGTAACATTCTTTGCAGCCTTTTTATGTCAATAGTAAAACTGTAATTAAAGACCTAAAATAGAGCCAAATCAAGTTCAAGTATCTTTGTCATTTACATCATGTGTGATACATGAGGTGGAACAAAATTGTGTACTCAAGGTCCCAGTTACATCCAAATATAGCAAAAATATGTACGTAAAGAATCAGTATATAAGGATCTAAGATATACACTGATATATGCTAAATAGACGCTAAACAAAATACGCTAAAAGATCTAAGATATACGCTAAACACTAATAATATAAAATAATACGGTATAGCAGCCCGATGTATGTGTGTACATGTAAATGTAGTGATCACTGAGTTTATTTCTCACAAAAAAGTTGAAACGCTTGAAGGCTAGTTAGTAATTCATTCAGAACAGACAGATTAGAGGAAAACCCTAAATAAATCAATGTAATTTACACCATCAGGCTTAGTAAAGGCAAACAAAAATGTAAATCAAACAGGAATCACACATAAAATGGAAACTACAAGTAAAAGGAAACACTGGAGTATGTTGAGGTAAGTGAAGGCTGATGAAATGCAAGAATGGTGAGTAAAAGGTCTGCACCAAAGTACAAACAGATTGATAAACATTCCTCCATTCATTATCTTTACCCCCTTCTAGTGCTGGTGCTGGTGTATTTTTATGAACATATTTTTATTAACGTTTTTTAGTTCATATTTTAGATCGTATTACTGTTTTTCTTTTTACATTTTAATACTTTTGTTGGATGTAGCGGGGACCCTGTGTACACAATTTCGTTCCACCATATGTACCATACTGTATGTGGTGGAATGACAAATAAAGAACCTTGAATCTTTGAATCCTTCTTTCTTTTCGGGTCGCGTGGATCACTGGTGCCCATATCCAGCAGTCACTGCGAGAGACAGGGTATACTCTGGACAGGTCTCCAGTCAATCACAGGGCTGCATAGAGACAAACGAGACAAACAACCATTCACTCTCTCACTCACAAGTAGGAACAATTTAGAGTTATCAATCAGCCTAACATGCATCTTTTTGGTCTGTGGGAGGAAACCAGAGTACCCAGAGAAAACCCACACATGCACGGGGAGAACACGCAAACTCCACCCAGAAAGGTCCCTGGCCGGGATTCGATCTGGCAGCCTTCTTGTTGAGAGGCTACAAATTTACTAATTGCTCTATTACCTTTTTTCATAATAAAAGTGCAAAGTAAAAATAATAATAATAATAATAATAATTTGTATCACTCGATTTGAGCTGGACATTTGAAATAAAGTGTTCCTACTATTCATTTGTTTTTGTTTTGTTTTTTCTTATAATGAGACATTGGTCCGCAGTCACCACCGTCGAGGAAGTGTAACACTCATTCCCATTTTCTTGATTTTAAGAGGATTCAATTTTATTCTATATTTTGGAATGTGATTAGTTTTTGTTAGAAATATCAAAAGTAAAAGTGGAACAACTTTTTCTACAGAACTATACGTTTGTACAGTAATATACACAATCATTCAAAACAAGAAAATCGTGCAAACAATTTTTGCTGCATTTGATCCTCAACTCAGATGATATTTTCCCTATTTGAATATTTTTATTCACTATAAAAAGGCATGAATCCTGTTCTCTGTTGGACCTACAGGAGTTTGGAGAAAAAAAATATCAGTAGGATACTGAATAGACAAAACTCAGACAAGAAGAGAGTGGATCTCTGCTGTACATTAAAACTTCCCTCTGGGATGTTTCAGCACTGCAGCTATACATTTAACCCTCTGAACTGAACAGAGCCAGATCCATTATAAATTCTCTGGGGACGACACATTTACTGATTGTGTATTTTATAAACTTTATAGCGCTCCTCTTTCAAGCCTTTTCTTTGGCTTCCCTGGAATAAGCTGTGAATACTGTAGTAGTCGGTCTGTGGCCTTGGCCCAAGTAACTGCAATAGCTCTGCAAGATTTATCACCCTCAATCAGCTTTTTCCACTCTGCCTCCTCCATCTATTTGTTTTCTACCTTTTTGTCTCTCTTTCTTCTCTTGGGGTTTTATCGTGCTTATTTTGTTATACCTCTCCCCACTCTGCTCCTCTATCTCTGCTTCTGTTTCAGTCTTTAACCTTATCCAACTCGTTGTCTCACTCCCTCTCTGATGGCGACCTCTCCTAACGATCTTCCTCACTGGCTGTCATGCTAATTAAATGCGGACCTCGCTACTCCAAAGTCTCTTTCTCCTTTACAAAACCTGCTCTGTCTTGCCGTGTTGTGCTAATTACATCCCTATCAGTAATTACACTACAGCCCCTGGAGATGGGATTGCCAGCAGGGCAAACTCTTTTCTATCCATTTATGGCAACAGGATACATGTAGATACTGCAGCATGTCCATCTGGAAGACAGGAACTAGAAAGCTTGTTCAACTGTTTTGAATGTCCTTCATCTCAATAGATGTATGATATATTAAAATACTGCACATCTGACAGGCTGATTGCTCAGAATGGAAACTAAAGAGTAACTGGTGCACAGATGAACCAGTAAAGTGGCAAAATAAATCAGCTGAGGGTCATGATCAGTAGGGCTGCTCAATACATCGAACATTTCTTGTCATCACAATATCAGTATTACAAAGGACTGCAACAAATCAGAACCAGGGCTATTCAATGCCAGTTTTTGGGTGTCCAAATACTAGATTTTTTTCTGACTAATTACAAGTATTTCAGTTTGGGTACTTGCTTAATACTGAGTAGTTAATGAGTTAGAACATCAACATTACACAATAACTTTTTAGGAACACATTTTTTCTTAAGTACACGGCAGACAATCTTGTGGCTTAACAGCATCTGTGCCTATCTTGAAATTCTCAAAACTGAGGACTTTTTTTTTGTACTTGGTTTCTTGCAAAGTACACGAGGAAATGATGTCACCAAGCATTAAATCAGTATCCGTCCAAAGTATTGGGGGTGTTCTTATGAGTATAAATGTGAGTAATTGAGGCTTTACCAGCTTCTTCTTTTTTGGGTCACGAGTGTCACTGGTGCCCATATCCAGCAGTCACTGTGCAAGAGGCGGAGGACACTCTGGACAGGTCTCCAGTCCATCACAAGGACACATAGAGACAAAGGAGACAAACAACCATTCAGTCTCTCACTCACACCTAGATACAATTTAGAGTCACCA
>JAVCKU010000013.1:25278138-25290126 GCA_032273985.1 Hypsolebias coamazonicus
GCCTCCCTACTTAGGCAGCTACCCCCGCGACCCGACCCCGGATAAGCGGAAGAAAATGGATGGATGGATGGATTTAAAAATAAAAAATAAAAAAAAAATCCCAAAAAGATGAAAAGATCTTAATTCTGTCTCAAGCTCCACCCTCTTTTCCTAATATGGTCATTTGTTGTTCCTAAAAGAAGCATTACAGAAACAGCTGAATAAAGACGTGAAGCCATTAACAAACAGCTTCAAACAAGCAGATCAGATCATATTTAAGATAAAAACTAAGAACCTGGAGAGTTTGGTTATGCTTTTTATTGATGAGATATATCTGAACATGTCCGTCGACGCTGCTGATCCTGAAGGAGTTGGACAGAAAACCTGGTCAGAGTTCTTTCATTATATAAAGTATAAAAACAAAACAAACAAAAAAAAGATTTCAGACTCATGTGGGCCAGACGTAGAAAACCAGGCACGGTTAATTTTATCGTCCTCATGCTGTAAGTTTCTGCATGATTCTGAAAGTAAAGTGTGTCTTCAGTTAGGGCGGGAACAAAAATGTAATAAATATAAAAAGATAATTCATGACGAAACCTTTTGGTCAAAGAGCAGAAAGGAAATGTCAACACCAAGTCTACTCGGACCGAATGTGACCCGTTTTCAGGTCCGGTGCGTGTTTGACGTCATGGGTTTGTCTAATACTGTCCACTGGTCCACACAAACACAAACAAGAGGCACAAAAAATGTCTCCAGGACACGTCCAGCGGGGTTAAAAAAGCTGTCCCATGTCAGATCCAACAGTCCAGCTCCACCTGATGTGTCCCCGTTACCGTCTCAGTTCTGAGGTTGGGTCCAGTGTTGGTGCCTTCACACCGTGGGGTTTTTCCCAGCTGTGGCGGTCTGCTGCTGCAGGTAGGTGGGCCGTTTGATGCGAGGCTTCCTGCGCTTCGGTTTGCTCTTGGCTTTAGTGAGCTGGACCACAAAGAAGGACAGGACAACCATGGCTCCCAGGAAGGCAAAGACTGGAATGGTCTGACCCACTTCCTGGTTGTAACGACCTGGCATGATCCCTGAGGAAGAGAGGGGTCAAAGGTCACACAGGGCCAGGTCAACTTTAACCATTTTAGTTTTAATCGTCAACATTTTCACTCATATTCCCTGGTTATATTATTGTACTCGGTCTGTTGTGAATAAATGGACAGAAAATGAGTCCAAAACTAAACAAGAAATCAAATTTCAAATTAAGAAACGGGAAAAAAAAAATCTTTAGAAATAAAATTAACAACAGAAACCTCATACTCTGAATATGTAGCGAAAATTCAGAAAACTGCTGACATTAAAATGGTAAAAACAGAAGCTAAAATCAGCAAAACAAATCTTAAAAGTTAAACTTGATAAAGCAGGAGCTAAACGCTACAATTAGCAGATCAGTAGCTGAAAGCTAAAATGATCAGATCAGTAGCCAAAAGCTAAAACCAGCAAAACAGGAGCTAAAGATAAAAATAAAGCAGGCTGAAATACATTTCTCAGTCCATGTTCATAGATTTATTATCCTTTTGTTTCAACAGGATAAACATTATTTTTAATCAATTTAAAACTTACAACTAGAGTCATAGTTGCAACGTCTTGAACAAGCTGAACATTTTGATATTGTTAAAACAGCTGAAGGCTCGATGAAGTAGCTAGTCCAAAAAACGTAACAAAAAAAGAGGAAAACTATAAGGCTAGCCACACATTTAAAAACCAGCTCTTATATTCGTGTCGATGCAGAACCTCCTTCAACGTCCTGCAGAAACAGCAGAACCGATCAGAACTTGGGGTTCTGCATCAGCCAAAAGATTTCTTTAGTTTGGTACACAGTTGAATCTCGTGGTCCTCTGTTACCTCCAGGGATGTCCCAGGCCCCGCTCTCCCCGGGAGACAGAGGTCGGACCTGGGGACGGTAGGACTTCATGTTGGGCAGAGCCACTTTTTCCAGATCGACCGACAGAAGCTTCTGGTGCTTCCACAGGTTACTGCGAGAGAACACAACATGTTAGCCAAATGAGGGACAAGTGATTGCTGGGAAATGTAGTTTAAACCACATTTGGTGTCATATGCAAAGCTCAGGACTTTACCTGGGGGCCGTCTCATTGAGGGGCTGTGGTTTTGCCCAAGACAGGTGGGGGCATGCTGGCAGGGGGCGTGGCTTTGGGTCTCCCAGGTGAGCCTCCAGAACCTTAGAGTAGCGGTACAGATGGTTTCCTGAGGAATGGACATTAAAAAAAAAGTCATGTTTTGTCATACTACTCCGCATTACTTATCGTTTTCAAAGCTATGGCAGTCAGTGTGTCCATCGATCTGATAAACATCTGTAGGCTCCTTACCGGAGTGATTAACCAGCCAACATCACCATGTCAGGTTCCAGATGTTGCAAAGAGGGGAGCAGCAGCGGTTCACATGAGATTGTGCTTATTATTTACAAGGTGTTAAAGGAAGACCGATTAATCTGTAGATACAGTATTCACCATTTGAAAAAAATCAGCATTCGACACGTCCGTAAAGTGAACTTGTTACCAAGTAGGAAGTCGTTTAAGGTCAAGCTTTTCTGAAGTTATTCTGACCTGGAAAAGGCCTTTAAATCGTTTCATCAGCTTGAGGCTTGACTACCGTTATGTTTTTAATGTTGGACCCTCCCAGTCTTCCCTCGGCTGTCTTTAGCTTGTCCAAAACTCTGCAGCCTGTTTTTAACCAACCAAATGTGAGCAAGCTATTCTCTCTTCGTTGACTTCCAGTCCATTTTAGAGTTGATTTTAAAGCTCTTTTTATTTACCTTTAAAGCGCCATCTTATTTAGCTGATCTAGTAGCTTTCTGTGACCACGAGACGACATTAAGGTCAACTAAAACTTCTTTACGACACATTCCAAGCTCCAACTACAAATGTAGGGGTCTTTTCGATGTATGCAACCAGACTGGAACAGGACTTTTTCCTCCATCAGTCACCTGGGCTTTATTAAAACTCATCTTAAAATGTTTTCGTTGCGTATCTTCCTCTCTCACCTTCCAGTCTCTGTGGCAGTGGGCTCTCTGCACCTGTAGGGGGCGCTACTCTGCTGTGGGAGTGGCTGAGGCTGGGAGGGGTCATACTGTAGGAAGTGTACTGCAGCAGAGCGTCCAGAAGCCAGAAACAGTCTGTGGAAAAGAACAAAATTCAAGCCAGGAGAGATAAAACAGAAGTGATGAGCTTTAAACCGAGCCGTTACCTTTCTGCCTGTGGCTGTCATCTATACAGTTAGAGTCTCCGTACAGAGCGATCCGACCCCCACCATCTGACCGCGTTTGGTACAGTCCCAGGATGGGAACTCCCTCCACCACGGCGGTCTCCTGCTTTAGCACTTCCAGGCCTGCACACACACACAGACACACACAGCAGGGTTTTATCTGTCACAGAGATTAAAGCGTTACCGGTTACCCTGCATGGCAGCCGGCCAGCACTCTGCTGGCTTTAATACTTTAAAAGGGATGCTGGTACCTTGATCCTTCAGGTTCTTGGCAATCACAATCCCATCTTCTGGGAAACGAGCGATGCTGCAGCCAGAGGCGTAGTACACTGAGAGAAAACGGACACACAAAACCTTTCAGTTTTCTGTAAAACGCTTCAGTGTGAACAGAGGAATCTGTACAAGCGTCTTACTGTCGTGATCAGCCAGGGTGAAGTCTCCCTCGTACAGACCGTCGCTGAAAGCCATTCCCCACACCGAGATCAAGTCGTTCAGAGCTGGCACGTTAGCACCCCCTGTGTCCGGCATCCACCACTGCCTGCAGGAGCAGCAGGAAAATCATCGGAAACCATTTAAATTCGGGGCAGGAACTAAATGATCACCAAATACTGTCAGAAGTTCATTCAAATTCCAGCGTACATGTAAGTAAAGTACAAACTGTCGTGAAAAAATAATTTTGGAGCAGCTAATCAAAGATAAAATCCCATACAATAATAATTTCATGTTCTCAGCAGGTTTTATATGAATGAACCCTCCACACAGAGGTGATAAAATGTAAAGGTGCTAAGAGACGTACATTTACATTCAACTGTTATTTATACCGGTTAGTCTCATTGAGCCTCGAGGGCTCATTTTAAAGAGAGACCTGTTTTAAACAAAGGGCACAGACGAGGTACGGACAACAATAGACAGTCATGTAACCACATACTCTGAAATTGTAGTGAAATGCTGAAAAGTGCGGAAGTTAAAATGATTAAAACAAACGCTAAAATCAGCTAAACAAAACCTTAAAGTTAAATTTAACAAAGCCGGAGTTAAAAGCTTCAATTAGCAGATCAGTCGCTAAAACCTAAAATGATCAGATCCAAAACCAGTAAATCAGAAGCTAAAAGCTAATGATCAGATCAGTAGCTGAAAGCTAAAATTAGAAGACCAGTAGCTGAAAGTTAAAACCACATAAACGGGAGCTAAAAGATAAAATCATTAGACCAGTAGTTGAAAGCTAAAACAAGCAAAAAAGGAGCTAAAAGCTAAAATAATCAAATCAGTAGCTGAAAGCTCAAATTCAGAGACCAGTAGCTGAACACTTAAAACAGAAAAATAGGAGCCAGAAGCTAAAATTAGAAGACCAGTAGCTAAAATATAAAATTTGCACATCAGAAGCTGAAAGCTTAAACACAGAAGCTAAAGCTTCTCAGCCTAAAGAAGAACAAGAATGCCGCATTACAAGCCCATCATCAATCTGATACAGCAAGACGGCAATCTATGGCAAGCACGGACCTTGTTTTAATTTTGACTTGATCTGTGACCTTGTCCAAAGAGCTGGGGTGAGGAAAAGAATGTGTGACATGCTGTCTAGTGGTGTTACAAATTCATATCAAGTTTAGTTGAATCATCTTCAGCAGATCAGAAGTTACTGTAGGACAAGAGAAAGTTTACAGAGAGAAACTAAAACACAAAATGTGTTTAACAGATGGCAGTAAAATAAAACTGTTAGTGCAGCATTTTAGTCATGATTTCTGTAGTTGGCTGTGTTTATGATTTGAAATCTGTGTAAACAACAAATTGTGCAGGAAATGAACAGGGCAGCAGGTGTGGTGAGTAACAGCCCTCCCTGAACCAGAAGATCATGATGTATGAGATCTATTACAGCGCGAGGACACATAAATAACGCTGGAGTCAGGGAGAACCTGCGGTCCGGCGAGCAACGGAGCTCAGTTTATCTTCCAATCATTATAACACGATAAAGCTGCTGGTAAAAGCTTTAACCAGGTAACAGAACATTAATCATTCAGGTGCTGCATAATGAAGCTGCAGCAAACACAGTTTGTTTTACAGAGTCAGTGTTCACAAATGAGTGTTTGTTTTTTTTAAGGTTCCAATATCTTATCCAATAAAGAGCGCAATTTGTCAGAAACACTGGAGGACTTCTTCCTGTTCTGAGTGCAAAGCTGCTTGAATAAAAATTTATTTTCAAGGCCTCAGACATAAAACATTTGTGCCTTTTACGTTAAGTTATCAAAGTTTTATTCCAAAGGTAGCTAAAGCTTAAGGCTGTACTGGCTTGAACGTGTAAAAAGGTTTCAGAAAAATGTTGGTGGTTTTCTTCCACCTCCTCTGAACAGATCATGTGACTGCTGCTGCTGCAGTAAGTAAAGGCAGCCCAGATAAATGCACTCAGACAAGAATCGTCACTTAACGTCTGATTTCAAAGACGTGACAGGTGAGGGATGGGTGTTTTTTAGTGTCTGCAACATGCATGTCCTCCAAACACAAAAAATAGAAGGTCTAAACATTTAAGAAAGTTTCAATAAAACACGATTTTTCTCATTTTGTCATATAACTGGCATATTTTATTTTGAACGTGGAGCAGCCAAAGTGAAACAGGAAGTGACATCAAAGAGGAACTCTTTAAAGAGGGGAACTTCCTGGTCGTTGTTTGAGGAAACATTAATTGATCTCTGACTCTTCATCTCTCTGATAGTGACTCAAAATATCTAAAGAAACATCAGGTTCTTTTCTCCTGTACGTCAGCCATTGTAGCGATGTTGTTTAAATGCAGGCGTTCCCCTTCGACATCATTTCCTGTTACTGCACATGCAAATATCTCAACAAATGTTGATCTCAGTGACATGAAATTTTCAATGCAATATGTTATTAATGTATTCTTTCCAAAAATGCATTCATGTCTATTGCAAAAATTTTATGTCAGGCATTTTAATTTTGTCAATTATTTGGTTCTTTTTTTAAATCTTATTTACTTCCTCCACCTCCGTCCTGCTCTGTCTACACCAGTTAATGAGCTCTAATCTCAGCTGCTGCTTTAAAAGTTACTCCATTAAGTCACAAGTCATTACCTGTTCCATATTTCTGCTTAAAAATAACTCCGTCCACATGGTGAAACCCCTCTCATGAAAGGGCTTCAGGTGCACAGATGTGTGCTGCTGCTAACTGTGCTAGCTCAGTCTTCAGTCTCTTCATGTAGTGGACAACAGGTGTTGTGTTGAGAAAAAAAAAAACTCAAATGGAAAAGAAACATTAGCAAACAACTTAGCATGACACAAACAGATGTAGGCGGTCAAATAAAAGATGGTCCTGATGGTCCTTTAGTGTTTGCCCAGCCCTCTGTGATGTCATCACTCAGCAGCAGTTTCCTGTCAAACACCTGCCTACCTGGTGTTTTCGTCGTAGAACTTGACCTTCCTCATCACGGAGGTGTTGTACCAGTCGCTGAAGATGATGAGCGACAGGCCGTTGTCGATGTCTCTCCTCAGCTTGGTGATCTCTTCAGGGAAATATTCCTCCTCACTGTCCACCATCAGCAGCGTGCCTGCGGGGACACGAAGCCACACGACCCTCAAACACACACGGTCATAAAACAAGAAGCACCCTAAAGTCAAAATATACAATTTACCTACTTTCTGACGTGTTTTACTTTCTGCCAGTTCCCATTTATTACACTTCTTTCATTTCAGAGCTAGACTGTTTTTATATCTACAACCTAAAACGACAAAATGAACATCCTCTCAGAAAAGTCACATGTTCGTACCATACTGGCTGGCATCAAAGCATGTGATCGGTGCTCCCAGCACTTCAACAAAGTAACCCATGCTCCTCAGGTGCTGGTACATGTCCCTGAAGTTGGTGTGGATGTGGTCCCCATTCCTATAAACAAAGAAAAGTATCCACCTTGAACCCAGAAGATTCACAGGAAAATTAAACTCATTGATACACACAAACACACCAGTCAAGGGGATCGTTCTTCATCCTGAGGTTGTCCCGGGGAAAGTAGCCCGGTGGATAGCGTAGGTTGTGATACTGGTCCCACAGCACCCTTTTACTGCGAGGAGGCGTGGGAACAATTTTTACCTTAATGGGCAGTTTGACGGTGGATGTCAGCTCCTGTCCCACCTCCGACTACAAAATAAACCAGAAAAAAGGGAAGAGATCAGATGATTATGGAGCATTTATTAAAATGGATTCTTCTAAATCAGAGGTGTCAAAACTTTTTATATGTGGCCAAAAACTGCAGAGATGAAAAGACGCGTGGGCCACAAATGTTTGAATTTAGCTTAAAACAAACAAACAAACATATTTTTGTTATGTTTTTTATTTTCTAACTCTCAACAACAACGTGAACAATATTTTGGAGGAGGAACAAAACTTTACTTATTTTGGGGGTGGAGTTACCAAAACATTAAGCTTCTTGAACATTAAAAACATATAGTTTTAGAAAAATAATTTTATACCATTTGATTTGTTGGGTCTGTTGTTTTTGGTTTTCTTGTGCTTGTAAAGTTTAGTCTATTCTCAGAAACAAAAGCAAAATATAACTGTTCTTTAAAAACATCATCCTTTTTGGACCATGGAAGGCCCGAAAGGCTGACTGAAGTTCTGGAAACTTGTACAGCTAAAAGTCGCTAAAACGATTCATAGAAGGTTTGAACAGACACTAAAAAGGTTGATCAACTTGTATGTAGACAATACCACTTTATACTGTATTCTTTTTAAAATTTCCAAATTCCCTCTACTGATTATTAAATCAACACGTTATATTTAGACAAGTTCAAAAGTCTACTGTTTGGCAGAAGTCAGTAAAAGTTTGTGGTGCATTGTACCAAGAAACGAAAACAGAACAGGGTTAAATACAGCAAAGGTTTGTACTGAGCTTAATCTTTCTCATTTTGAGATGGTTTTTAATCTGTTCTGCTGTTAAACATAAAAATTAAATAAAAATGTATCATCATTAAATTTGCAGAAGGTCTCCATCTGCATCAACCTCTTAAGTAGGACAAAATTATACCATTCTTAAATTATGGTCATGGGCCGCACTAAATCACTCCAAAGGCCACTAATGGCCCTCGGGTCGCACTTTGGACACCCCTGATGTAAATCAAACAAACGCACAAAGAGCTTTGTCCTCAAGTAAGAATGAAACCACATAAGCAAAAATAAAATAAAGTTGTTGTGTCATTTTATTAAACAAGCCCATTTGGAGCTGTACTGAAGCTCGACTGATGGAAGAGAAGTTCTGCTCGAGCGTTTCTACAGACTCACATCGTTCTCAGCAGGCGATGCCACCGTGACCATGATGTGACCCTGAGCGATTCCTTCCCATGATGCAGCTTTCTTGGCCACAGAGATGGACACAGCCAGGTAACCGGCCCATGGCCACAGCACAGGTGAGTATGAGACGGCCACGTCGATGTGGTCACCATTCTGCGGGAGGTACGGCTGCCAGACGGGCTGAACAGAAAAAAGCAGCGATTAGCAGAAACGCTTTAACTTCAGCTGAGGAATTAGGAAAATCTGCCCAGAATTAAGGTTTCTGGCATGTTTCTGAAAACCCTGAAGGTATTAAAAATCCTGGATGTTTTGAGTATCCCAGCCAAATAAATAAATAAATAAAAAGTTGTAAAAGAGCCTTCAGGTTTTAACCTGCCAACTTTCTGGGCACGGCTGAAATTATAATAATCTACTGTGGAAAAAAATGGAAACAAAACGAGGAAAGTGTTCAGTTGCAGACTTTAAAAGACAAATCACTACCTGCACAAGTGACAGTATTAATCGAATATTGATATTAATCTCTCATTTCTTAACAGAAATTTCACAGTAACATAAACTGGAGTTGATAAATCTCTTATCTAGTCAAAACTAAAATAAAACATTGTTTGCCTTACATATAAACATTAAATATTTACTGTGAATCCACATTTCTGATCATGGACAGCAATTTTCATTTAGCAATTCATTGGATTATTTTCCCCTTTATTATGCAAACAAACATTAAAGCATAAACTCATGGCTTAATCTGTGTCAACGGTCAAATGCATGTCGGGTCGGCTTCTATTGATGGATCTGTTGAGTTTTCAACCCTTTCACAGTTTGCAGCCATTACAATCTGAATCCTATAGTTCTGCAAGTGCGACAGACAAAAACGTACACAAACCTTCAACTGGAGTCACACTAAAACTGTACCCACATGTTTGTGCACCTACATAAAGTTGGTATCTTACGGGCTGTGGTCAGCTGAGTGAAGCTCAAGTTGTATCACTTCAGTTTTTTGTTAGAAAAGAATTGTGCAGCAAATTTTCTGTGCAAATAGTCACAAAGGAACTGCTTCTCCTTTAAGTACGGCTCTAATTATTTTGTTTCTATTCAGTTCTTCTCAGGTGTAGGAGTGTCTCTGTTGTAACTGGGTCCCCCACTCTGTGGGCAGAACCTTCATAGCTCATATTCTGCGTGATGAATTGGGCTAATCCACGGCTGCAGTCTGCTGACGTCAAAACTGTTTGCTTAAAGTGCTTGGAACCATGGATGAGGTGGAACCCTAAACTGAGCAGGAACTGGAAATGGAGACACTCTGAACTGGTGTGGTGTCCAACTGAACTGAAGAGCGTTGAGACCATGGAGAAGGGGTCCCAACTCTCCAAAACTTAGGGCAGAATTGTGGTGTACGTGCTTGACAGCTACATTGTTCAAATGTTAACATAGTGCTAAGCTAGCCATGTGCAATACAGACATGCTAGCTAAGATGCTACAGATGTAGTGCTCCACTTCCCTCTCGCATCCTAACACCCCCACTAATCGACAACTGCCGGCACTTACGTAGCGCTAAGCCAGAGCTATCCAAGTTCGGTATATGGGAAATTATGCCATCTACCATGCCACCCACCCTGCACCCATTCAAACACCCACCCCCCAAAAAAACTCTTTGGATCTAGATGATTCATGTAAATGACATATTTTGTTTGAAATCTGCGATTTTCACCAAAAATTCGACAAGTTTGAGGAAAGATTATTTAAAAAATAAAAAATAAAAAACTGGTTAAAATCTGCTCATCTTCATTTCAAAATGTACTCCAGTAAATTAAATCATAAATGGCGAGAGTGGCTGCCATGGAGAGAACAAAAACTATGTGCAGGGTCAAGAATACCGTTTTGCAATTAGTGTTTTTTTTTATTTTTTAAACAGGCTGCAAAGTGCTACAACCGGCCGGTCACAAAGTGTCTTGATTTCACTTCCTGATGTGCAGAAACGAAGTTGAGAAGACTTGCAGGTGGATTCAGGACCTTTGCAACAACTCAGACTCTATTTCCAGACATAACTTGTCCTAAATTAACTTGTTTAGGAGCGAGGCGTTGCAACTTGAAAACATCTCAAGCTATTTTGGAGGCTTAAGACTCGCTCAGTGGGTGTAAATAAAGGCATACATTGAAACTTAGTTTATTCCATTTAACACTTATTTTAGCCATTTATATTATTTTACCCACATTTAGTAGCATGCTGCTAATACAGAGACCTGAGAAACTGTTTTTCATCTAAATGAAGTGGTCTGAGTGCAGTTTATAAGTGACAACAGAAAGGTGGTTTCTCTCCATCACATTTGCTCACCTTGTCAACAATCCTGCCGGTGACCCCCATGCCGTTGAGAATGGTCACATTGACGATGGTGGGCATTCCTCCATAGTAGATGGGCTGAGAGCAGTAAGGCCACATGTATGGACACTCCGTCAGGTCGATGTAGCTCGGAGAAAGGCTGCAAAAGCCCAACACACATTTACCTACATGCAGCTATAACTGTTTGGCTGAAACAAAGACATGATCTAACTAGAAACACACAAGATTTCAGCTGTAACATCACACAGATCAGGGCACAATACGGGACTTTCCTTTGGACGTACAAAGAGTCTTCCATGATTTATTTGGGAGATTTAAAAAAAAAGAACTCTACTGTGCAACTTGCTGCAAGATTTGCAAAAAATAAAAATAAAGGATGGTTACACAAGTCTGGGTGATGAATGGTTGCGAGGAAACAGTCTTACATAAATTCTTCACATTCACCAATAAATTTGTTTGGAGCAAGTTTTTCCTCTGAGAAACTTGTGGTAAGTTTGTTATGAATCACACTGAGGAGTCACAAACAAAAGTAATGTCCGTCCATCTTCTACCACTTATCTGTGGTCGGGTCACGGAGACAACAGGTCCAGGAGGGAAACCCAGACCCCCCTCTCCTCAGAGACCTCTCTAGCTCCTCCTGGGGGGACCTCAAGGTCCCTCCTACATGTGATGGGTCTCTTCCCAGTGGGATGTGCATGGAAAAACCTCCAAAGGGGGGCATCCAGGAGGCGTCTTAATCAGGAGAACCACCTCAGCTGACTCCTTTCGATGAGGAGGAGCAGAGGCTCTACTCTGAGCTCCTCTCCATATCTCTAAAGCTGCCACTCTAAGAAGGGAGCCAAAGAAAACTAACACCCACTGTGTAAATAAAATACAGGTAGTCCTCGACTTACGACATAGATCCATTCTCACGCGGCGTCGTAAACCGAATTTGACGTAAGTCGGAACGTACTTAAATACATTTGACGTACCTGTTTTACCAAGCGCGTAAACCGATTTTCGACGTAATTCCATGGTGATGGCCTTCCTTTTCCTCGATGCGCTGCAATCAGAAGAGTCCTCCTTGCGTTTTGGGAGCCATAATGAAGGGCTAATGAAGGGCTAATGGCCTACTGGGATGCTAG
>JAVCKU010000013.1:25301626-25312189 GCA_032273985.1 Hypsolebias coamazonicus
GCCAGGTCTCTCTTGTAAATGAGTCCTCGAGGCTCAATGAGATTAACCTGCCTAAATAAAGGTTGAATGAAAATTAAGTATCATGTGAAGCATGTGTTGTGAATTGCTCTTTCAATCAATATCTGTCCAACTGACTGATGTAAACCCATGTTTGTTTTCTAAACTCAACTGGCTGTGGCAGCCATCTTGACTTGAGTGGTTCCAAAGATAAAAGGACAACCGAAGATTATTTCCTTAAAGTTTCAATAAAATCCATGAAGTGGTTCATGAGACATCATGCTAAAGACATCATTTTAAACAAAACCTTGCACAGTTCATTAGCACTCAAAAAGTTTTTTGAGATTCTGTCTCAGCTACAAACACACCAAATTTTAATTGACTGAATTTTAGACATTTGGGTGTTTTCTAAGATGTATTAGCTGTGGCAGCCATCTTGAATTGGGTTGTCTCCAGTCATTGGTGTACAACCAAGGATTACTTCCTGTAAATCAAAATTAGTTTGCTACAGAGACACATGAAAACACAGACACGGATAAAATCATTATCAGCCGCCCTCACCTTTAGGCAGCATGCCATAATAATGTAGTGGTGGCATTGCAAGAGTTCTCCTACCTTGAATCTGACTTTCTTGAGCATCTTTGCTGGATGCAGGAGCAGCAGCTGCTAACAATGATTAAATGTCTGAGAAGTTGTCCAACTCCACACTCAGTGCAGGAACCAGCTTCATTTAAACTTCACTTCAGATCCAGCCAGAGTCCCTGATGCCCTGCAGTCTGCTGACTGTGTGTTTAAACATGCCAGAGACAACAGTGTCTGCCCCCCACCCCTGCACACTCCCAACCCCTCTGAGACTCTTTGCTGAGCTTATCAGCCGCTTCATTCATTCGTAAAAAGACACACCTTCTTTTTTTGGGGGGGGGGGGGGGGGGTGCTATTACCACTCCCATCCTCCAACAACACCCACCAGTCCAAATATAGCTGTTGGCTGTCTAGGACTCCCCCCATATTCGACCCTGGAATGGCCCCTAACCCCACCCCCATCCTGTCACCCTCCTCATTGTCCCCCATTAACCCATCTGTTGGCCTGCAGCATCCCAGCTGAACCTAGCTTCACAAACTCTGAGATTTACTGGTGCCCAGTAAGAAGTTAAAAGAGTTTACAAGGACCAGAGTGAAATCTGTTAACTTTTCTAAAAGCTCATGTTGAGCCCCAACTTCTCAACCCAGAGTCCCTGCTGAGTGACCATTGTGTCTGGGGTGCTGTTTGTAAAGTTGCACAGCCAAAAATTACCATCAACATTTTTGGTTTATTTAGCTTTTAATAAGAAAAAATAGTTTTTTTTTTTTTTTTTTTTTTTTTTCAAGTCCTATTCTTACCATGTTATTCATACATTTATAATGTCATAGCTCCCAACTAAATATTTAATTTACAAGATAAATATTTAGTTTAAAATCTAAATATTTAACTTGCAAGTTAAATATTTAATTTACTAATTAAATATTTAGGTGTAAATTAAATCATTTAATTTATACCTAAATATTTAGTTAGTAAACTAAACATTTAGGTCTAAAATAAATATTTAATTTAGACCTAAATGCTTTTTCATTCATTCAACCTTTATTTAGACAGGTTAATCCCATTGAGCCTCGAGGACTCATTTACAAGAAAGACCTGGTTTCAACAAAGATTGATGACAACAGCAACAACAATAGATAATCAGAAGAGAGGCATACATATTTTTTAACAAGTTAAAAAAAGATGTCAAAGTAGCAAAACAGATAAGATTATAAGGCAAATGTAGAAAACTAAAAACAGGAACATGTCTGCATTTTAAAATTTATCAGTTAAAACAGCTAAAATAATCAGCTGCAATGCCTCACCTGCCCTGGTCAGAGGGAACAGCTCCACATACTGATCTCTGAACCCGTCATGTCGGGTCCAGAACCTGTTTCATTGGCTGAGCGGGAGTGGGGGGGTGTCAGTTCTGAACAGATGTACGAGCTGCTTGTGTTTCCCTCTGTTTCACAAGATCTACAAAATAAAACCTAATCTGACCCGATGACCCAGCTTGCTGAGTTCGACAGAACCAGCACTCACAGACCCGGTATTTGAGACACATAAGCTGCTTTAAAATGACAAGAATTCATCAGAACCACCATCAGAACCTCCTGTTTAAAAAAAAAAAAAAAAAAAAGCTTCCACTGTTCTTTAAAATCACAGGACTGACCCCGAAACACACAAACCTGATTCAACCAGAACCTCCGGGTCAGACCCAGAGGAAGAAAAAAACAGCACTGGATGGATTTCAATGAACTTTTCAGGAAATGATCCTTAGATGAACGTCTAAAACGGATTAACCTTTGAAATGAACCAGAGTCAAGATGGCCGCCACAGACAACTGGCCTTGAAAGAACAAGAATAGAAATATTGTTATCAGTTTCACTGATAAAAGAAAAATTGTGGTGGTAGTAGCTGAGAGTGATCTCAATATATTTTGAATTCAGCCAATAACTATTTAGTCAACTCTGTCCGTTAGCAAAATATCTCATGAAGCACTGGATGGATTAATGAACCTTTCAGTCCAGGAAATGACCACTGAGCATATGTTTAGAAGCCAGCCCAAGTCAAGATGGCCACCACAGCCAAGTGGTCTAAGAGAACACAAACATGCCTCAGTTCAGTTTTACCAATATGAAACTCAGCTTCGGCGTGGTGGTAGCTGAGAGTTATCCTCAATAAAAACTTTGATTACTAACTCGTCTGGCAAAATCTCGCATGAGGGCTCAATATTTTAGGATTTAACTCAGACTGCTGGAACGCCGTCTCTTCTCATTGGCATTCTTCCACGGGCCCAACTCGGCCCGACTCGATGCGGCTTCGGGTTCTTCCATCAGGTGATCCAAACCGCTTCCAGTTCGGTTCTTAGGACCTACTCGACCAAGTGGAGCTGAAGATTTATGATTGGCCAGAGAGCGTTGTCAATCAGATTTGATTTCAACAATCAAACCAGCCATTTAAAAAAAAAAATAAAAATCATTAATTTTTTTGATGTGCAATATAATAAACAAAATGGCTCTGAGGAGGTGCGCACGTGTCCATGCTTGATGGCTGATGACACAACTCAGATGGCAATGGCCCCCACTTGGAAACCGTGTTATGTGTTTTTATTTAACGCGTTTGCCTCAGACAGAAATTAATATCACCAACGTTTGTGGGCCGCCTTGACAAAACGAGCATCGCTGACGGATTTAAATAGTGAACGATTGTGGTTTTGGTGATGAGTGTTTTTCTGGAAAGAAACTGAACAGGGAATACAAGTAAACCTAAACCTCTGGAGAAAATCAGTTTATCCACCACCAGGAGAAGTGTTGGCCTTAGACAACATAGATTAATCTTCGGCCACCCCAGGAAACTATACTTTTAAGCAATTATATAAGTATGGTGGCAGCCATCTTGGATTATTAATGTGGTAACTCTACATGCAGGCACACACCAGAATGGAAGATTGAACGTCACTTGCCAGTACTTTTCAAGGGTATTTCCAAATCCCCACTCTTTGCTCTGGTTAATCACATCCAGTAGTTGAAAGGTGGCTTAACAGTTTCTCCTTCTGAAAACACTGTATGATTTCAACATCATGCTCATTTCTTTTTTACACTCCATGTTTACACAAAACAGCACGTACATTAAAGCCGGAATATAGATTTAATGTGAGAAGTTCATTCCAGAGGTTTATTCCTAGAAAAAGTTACGATTTTGTTCTAATTAGGCATGCAGTTGTGTTGATTTTTGTCAACCAGGTAAAGTTTTGCATTAAATTATGAGCGACTACTGATGTAAACACAAATGTATGAGCATTTTGAAGACTTGGCGCCGGATGCCCTTCCTGACGCAACCGCAGACCACCGAGCTACCACAGTGTGTGGAGCAGGGAGCAGCAGATGATGGGGGTTGAGGGCCCAGAGTGGGCAAATGAGATTGGAGGCAGATATGGGTGCTTCGCCTTTCCCAACCACATTTTGATGTTGTCAAGATAGAAGGTCGAACTGGCACCTTCTGATCACAGGCTCACTTTCTCCAACCTCTGCTCCACCACTATCCCCATTTTTGAAGTAGAAATATTAGACTTTTATTAGATGTTCCTTTGTGCATTCTGCTGATTCCTAACAACACAGCAGGTAATTCCTGCATAAATACCCTCCAGGAAGAATGTGCAGGTGTGGATATATCATTAAACCACCTCCTGGTTAATAGGAGGAGGATCAGTTGCTGGATCCGGCTCAAAGCCGGATCTCCTGGCAGGCAGACACAGCAGCAGACCTCTGGGGACGAACTGGGCTGTAAAAGTCGTCCATCTGGTCTGGGCTGTAAGGGACAGGTCGGGTCCACTTGTGTCAACATGACACGAGCCAGGCAGGACCTCCCAGTCCCACCAGAGCAGAGAACTGAGGTTCATCCGGGAAATCAGGAGCATCTCAGAGAACATCAGAAAGAAGCTGAAAGATGCACAACACAGCCAGAACTTCACTGTTTACCAAATAAAACGGAGCAAAATCTACAAAAACACTCGTTTCATCCCTTTAATTTATATTCATAAAGCTTAAAACTGTGTCTTACACACAGCTATCTTTTACTGCATCATAAGCATGCGTCCAAAGGACGAAAACATTGAAGTAAATCTGTTTTTTAGATAGTTATCAACCCAAAATACTATTTTTTCAGCATATAAACAATACAAAATATCGTCAAAGAGAAGAATCTGTCTGCGCGAAACAGTTATATTTAGTATAAACTGTAAATGACACGAAAAGCTTAATTTTTCCTCAGTGTAAGGTGAAATAAACAAAAATGTGTTTTTTTTTAAGACCTCTTGTAGTTCATTTCATCGTTAGCTTGTTTAGCATCTCGTGCTTCGTGTTGTCGGTACTCACCCAGCTCACAGAACCAGTTCCGGTTTTTATTTTTACATTTATATTGTTATGTGCGTTTGTCCGGTTCGGGTCCAGTTGGTGCGGATCCGGTCCCCGTTAAGTGTCCGGTTGAACGTCTTCCGAACAAAAGCTAACCATCGACCGAAGCTAGCTGCGAAGTCGCTGAACGATTTGAGCCGCAGAACACTGACGTCTGGTCTGTCAGGGGCGCCAGGTTTTCCATCAACATGCCCTTTGTTTACACTTTTTAAAAATAAAAGTAAACAACTGTGCTCACATTAATTTGTGTACACACATATACTAATTCTTTATTTGCTATAATTTTATAAATTTCTTTCTTTTGTAAAGGCGTGAGTTACAAGAAGTTATGCAACTTTTTGTCAAACCTGGCAACCGAGCAGGCCACTGCGACGATGCTGCGTTTCTGCCACCAGGGGGCGATATTTAGCATCAGGAGACAAAAACAGTGTTTTGACTCAAAAACACCCAAACCGATATGATTTCCTTTATGATTTCCTTTACGAGATAGACAACAAATCTATTTGTTCTGGTATTTAATTTAGCTGCTTTTTTTTTTTAGCAATAAATCCTGATGATGTCCACTGAATATCTGTGGACATCTGCAATATTTAGTACAAAAATCATGTTCAAAATATGAATGAATCTTAATGAGATTGGAAGTTACCAGTCATCATGTGGATTTACTCTTGTCATGTCTGGCCCGTCTGTCCATCCATCCATCAGCACTCGGGCCAGCATCTTGAGCAGGGAGGTCCAGACATCTCTTTCCACAGCCACCTCTTCTGGGAGGACTTGTCCCAGACCAGTTGAGACAGACACTCCAACATGTCCTAGGTCTTCTCTGGTGTCTCCTCCTGATTGGACATGTCCAGAACACCTCCCTAAGGAGTTGCAGGGAGCATCCTGACCAGATGTCTGAACCACCTCAACTGGCTCCTCTGTATGGAGGCGCAGCGGCTCTAAGATTTAATTTACATTATTTAGTTGCTATTATTTTAACAGCAAAACCCACTTAATGGACTTTAAAAACAAACTGGTCAATTCAAGACAAAATAACTAATTGCCACAAAACAGAAGTTTCTTTTTTAAGTGTTCTGGGTGTCTTGAAGAATCACGGTACACGTTGGTATCCTAGGGAAACTCTGAATTATAATTATTGTCTAATTATTGTCTTTTTATTTTCTTTTTTTTAGCTCAGTTTGGTCTCAAACACCCCTTAATGCAGGAAAATGTCACAAAGTTTATGATTTTGTTTCTTTAAATGTCCGTTTTACTTCAACCACATTAAACTTTTGCCTGATATTAAAGTTTAAATTTGATTTAAACCAGTTTTTTCTCTGTTTGCCCATCATTTCCGAGTCCAGTTCACAGTTTTATTTTAAATTTACTTTAAAGTTTACAGCAGAAAAGAATTACAGAAGACCAGAAGAGTCGGGTTCGAGTGCTTTATTTGCACACAGCTCACCGTTTCAAAACATTTCCTAAAAGTAAAAAGGACAAAAGGTTTTCTTTCATTTTGATGCACAACAGTGTTAAAAAGGCTACTTCATTAAAAAACAATGTTATATAAAAATCACAGACGTGAAATATATTGGAGAAAAGATGGCAACGTTCTGCACAACAAGCGGTTTATGCTGAATTGAAAACAAACAAGGTCCAAATGGCTTTATTCGGATCATATTTAAATATTTTAATTTTACCTTCTTGGTTTAATTAAAAGTTTTCTACCTTTGAAGGTCTCCTTCATGAAACATCTCACATTTAAGACATCCTAAAACCAGCATCTGAAAATAAAAACACGTTCTTGTTTGGACAGAAAAACTTTTTAATAATCTGGACTTAAAAAATAATCCACAGATTAAAGTCGAGAAAAGACGTTCAAAAAAGTAAAACGGGATCGAAACGAACGCTCGAGAGTAGAACTGAGAGAAGCAACTGAAGGCCGAGAGACAAAGACAGGCCCGGTTTGAGGTCCGGTTCTTTAAAAACTGTCCGGATATGCAGAACATGGAGTGAAATCTTAAAAAATCAGCACATCAATCTGATTTCTTTTGAGTGTTCGGGGGCGAACACAGAAAACTAAAAAAAACTCAACGTCTGAACGTGAAGTGTTTCACCTTAAAGAGAAAAGTTTGAACTTCAAAAAACAAATTTGTCTTCTCGTATCTTATCGTGTTTTTACATTAAAAACAGGTCCGTTTTGATTATTTATACCTTTTAAAACAAGCCAAAAAAATCCTTGTCGGCGTGAGATGTACGGTCAGAACTGGCACCTTTACCCCCCAGGACCCAGACTGAGGTGGACCGCCGTTTTAAACGGTCTCAGCTCCTGCAGGTAAAACTTGAGGTTTTTAAAAGTGTGAGCCTCAGACTCATAAAACATCAAGTAACTCTAGTTCAGTTAGCTGAAGCAATGACCGGGACAAGACCTTGAATAACATTTGACCTTGATTTGTGACCTTGAAGTTGGGGTGATGAAAATATTACGCAGCACGCCATGTAGTGGTTGGTACACATTTTTATGAAGCGTCGTCAAACTGACTTGAGGGGGTCAGAAGTTGTGGGTGGGACAAGCAACAACTTCGGTTAAACTTTGACCTTGACCTTGAAGTAGGGCTGGGCGATATCGTGATATTTAAAAAATATCGATAATTTCATAGGTGATATGAGACTATATCGTTTGTATTGATATTTCTAGGTTGAGTTATAATTAGAGTTGAAAATCTGCCTTTGTGACAGTTGGGACAAAGCTTTTTGACTCAGAAATGTATTTTTGTTATTAATTTATGGAACAAAAAATATTGAAATACTTATCATATATCGCCATTCATCTTAAAAATATCAAGATACAGTATTAATTTTGGTCCATATCGCCCAGCCCTACCTTGAAGTAGACGACCTTGTACGCGACACTCCGACTACCAAGTGAAGCGTTGTTAAATTTTCTTGAGCAGATCAGAAGTTCTAGGCGAGACAAGTTCACGTACGGCGGCTATACTGCGACACCAGAAAAGTGCGGATTTGGAATCATAATTCACTATTTTTTTTCATGAAAGCAGTCTTCATGACGTTACGAGCTTCACAATCTTCATACGGTTCGAGAACCGTTAGAGAATAATCAGAGCGACAGTTGTCAAAAGTTAAAGATGAACTCAGGACTAGAGAACATGAAAGCGTCGGCCTTCAGGGGGAGATGAGGTCGCAGGATAATCTGATTATCAACTGATTATCCAAACAGAACAAAAACTAATTCACAGCACTTCTGAACCAGAAATAAGCAGGAGGAAAACGTTTCCCCTACCTTAACGAACACGTTGCTTCTGAGAAACATGGTGTCCAGAACTCTGTTCAACAGAACTTTGTGAAGGTCATTATCCAGTGACCACTTCGACTGAGACACAATAATAAATAAATACGTCGTGAAAAAGGACTTTAAAGGTCAAAAGGACATTTGACAGAGGAGTGGAGGAACGTTACGTCATGTGGCTTCAGAAGCAGTTCACTGGTCGGTTCTGGTCTCAGAGGCAGCATGGGTTTATCCAAGTCTTTGTAACGCAGAACGTTCTGGTCTTCGGGACGGCCGCTGTCGAAACAGCTCAACCGCCGCTGAGTGTCAGTCGTTATACTGCTGCTCATAGCGGCGGTTCAGCTCCCGCAGCTCCTTCTCTCGGACCCGGCGGGACCAGTTGGATTTGTTGGACTTGTTGGATTTGTTGGAGCGGCTGGAGCGCGTGGACTGGGCCGACTTGGTGCTGTGGCAGCGCGAGGAGGCGCGCTTCAGGAGGTTCTGGGATATGCAGCGCTGCAGGTTCTTGTTCTGGGAGGAACCCGCCATGCTGACGATCCAGGGGTGTTTGAGGGCCTGGCCGGCCGTCAGCCGCTCGCTGGGGTCCACCATCAGGACGCGCTCCACGAAGTCTTTGGCCAGGTTGGACACGCTGGGCCACGGCTGTGGACGGGAGACAGGAGACAACCGTCAGACACAGAATGCACGCTGTGAAGCTTTAGCAGAAATCCTCCAGCAGTTCATTAACTTTGTCTCTACGGAAGTTTGACTGAAGTATTTCTTTGTTTCTGACCCACATCTCAGCGCCAAAACATGTTCAGCAACAAAAACAAGCATCACCTGAAGGACTGCACATCACCATGGTAGCAGTCTCCACACCATCCAGGACATCTACCGCATCATTAAGGACCACACCCACCCAGCACAAGGACTTTTCCATGCACTTCCCTCAGGCAAACAATACAGGAGCCTCCCATCGTGCACGAAAAGTCTCAAAGACCGCTCCTGCCCACCAGCTTACTGAACTCTTAATAACACTCATCTATTGACAATAAAATTGCACCAAGCCGCATCTGTGACTATTGAAAGACTGAAGGATTGAAAAGATTGAAGCATTTTTTATTATCATACCATCTCACGTTTGCATGTTTGTGGTACGAATTTCAAACTCAGGTCCCAGATCAAGAAGCCTAACTATTAACAAATAAATAAATACAAAAGAGTATTTTGACTGCCCACAGTCTTCTGTGCAGCCTTAACCACCCTCTGCAGACACATCCTCCATGGCTGCTGCACTATGTGGCTGCATCATGTACATCACTACCTTACCATTAGAACTCAATCTCAATCTTACTCACTACCTGCGCAATAATCTGTCACACAACCTGTGTAGTTTATGTTAATTATGTGCAATACATCATGTGCATTTAAGATAATATTACTACCTGTTATTTATACAAATTCATTCTACTTGCACTGTTCTATTCTACCATATTGTTATTATTTTTTTTCTTTTGGACCTTGTAAATATTATATTTGCATTTTCACTTTTTGGTACTTTATTTTGTACCCTTGTTGCATGCTTTAGTATTACTTGTTTGTTCTTTTTGTTTTTATCAAGTCAAATCAGTTCTTCTCATCCTGAACATTTCATTGCATTGTTGACCTTGTGTTATCCTGCATATGACAAATAAACAAGATAGGCCCATGTCTTTTAATGCCCAATGTCTTCGTCTGAGGATACAAAACCTCGTCCAAGTCTCAGCGCTGGACACTGAGACCTTGACGTCAGGCAGACAGGGCAGAGGGTCTCTGGGTCCAGACTAGGGTCTGATTTGAGCAGCTGGATGAGTTAAAGCCCAAAGGCAGCCCACCATTATGCAGGGGTGCCACAAGGAGCTCCCAGGTGAGTAACTGATGTCCCCCAGATGATTTGGGGTTTTTTTGCACATAAACATTAAGCTCTTCTACAAACTTTACTTTAAAAACTGTTTACTATGAATTAAATATTAAAAAGGCAAATTAAGCTCAGCAGAAGCAGAGGTTTGTCTGCAGTTCTCGTTTCAAGCCACAAGATGGCAGCAGGAGCACAAACCTCAACACGTGCTGAACAAAGGCTAAACTAATAAAAGCTTCATCCAGGTACATTTTTCAGCTTTTTTTTTTTTTTTTTTTAAGTTTGGGTCCAGTGACATCACCAGGATAGATACATGTTATTAATCTGATTTTGTTTTACTTGGACTGAGTCAGTTTGTTCCAAAACATCTTTTAGAAACAAACGGTCTCAGTAAACTCTGTTGACGCGTTCTGAGAAATGAGCTCCA
>JAVCKU010000013.1:25350097-25360641 GCA_032273985.1 Hypsolebias coamazonicus
GTGTTTTAAACCCTTCCCACACTCTTGTAATGTTCTAAACAACGTTTCCAAACTCTAAATGCTCTAAAAGAGCCCAGAACGTCATGATTTCCCTCTCTATGCCGCTGCTGCTCTCAGCCACCTGCAAGTGTTTTGGCCACGCCCACTTCTCTGCTCTGCACAGAGAACAGCTGATCAGCTGCAGCAGGGAGTTTATCCTGCAGTGTGGGTTGCACAGAGGCGCAGCAGGTGCTAAATAATTTTAAAAAATAATTTATTTTAAATAAAAATGTCATGCCGATTGTGTGGCTCATCCATCCATCAGCCAGCTGTGTGTCGTATCCAATTTTATTTTGAAAAAGAGCGAGTCCGCAATAAATGAACTGTGAAGTAGTGAGGGACTACTGTATAGTCATTTGTTCTACAGTTAATCTTAAATTTACAGTAATCAGTTTAAGGCAGCACAGCTTTTCCAACTATTACAGTAATTCATTTCCAGCATTACAGCTTGTTTAGCCCTTCATTCATGTTAGCTGGTGAAACTTCTCATCTTTACATTTTTAGGTGGCACAGCTTTTCTAGCATTTACGGTAACATAGATGTGCAGATTTTCACGCATTTATAACATTTACAGTAATGTACTTAAGGTACAACTTCTTCAGAAATTCATTTTTGCCTCTGCAGCCTTTCCCACATTTATAATAAATGATTGTTGGCGCAGCTTTTTTAACATTTACGATAATCCCCAAGTCTTTATATTTAACGTCATATATTCTGGACCTTTGTCAGGTAAAACTTCTACTTTGCTAAGTTTTCCTTGATGAGTTCTACAGGGGATTTGTACAAAATGAGTATTTCTGGAGTTTTAAGATGAACTGAGAGCAAACAGAGATTTATTCATTCAACCTTTATTTAGGCAGGTTAATCCCATTGAGCCTTGAGGACTCATTTACAGTAGAGACCTGAAGATGAGATAAATGAACATGTGCGATAATGTACTTTAATTCCTAATTGCTCGTATTAATATTAATGTTAGTCTGCAGCTTTCCTCCTCTTCCTCCCACCTCGTGTTTGTAAAAATGGAGGAAAGGAACCGAGTGATCCAGCAGCTCACACACACACACACGGTGCAGCGAGAAGACGAAGTGGGAGGTATATTGTGGTGGACGGAACCACTGACCCTCTTGTTGAGTTAATGAGCTTTTATTGACTGTAACACCTGAAGCGGCGGCTGTAACTTATCACTGTTAGCACCTCAGTCCCTCGACGCTCAACACACTCCAAGGTGGATGCATATAAAACACACGTTTGAGCTGAGGGAGGCCGTGTGTGTGCAAAGATCCACGGAGGTACAGGAACATGCAAACACCACACACAGCTCCAGAGTTAACTCTGCGTTCATGCATGCATGTTTGAAATGCTCACATTTTAAACCTGCAGGCTCAGTTTCTTAATGTCAACAACCATGTGACTGTTAGCAAAACATCTCACAAGCCAGAGGGCTGATTTTATTGAAAGTCTCGGGACGTAACGATTAGATGTACGACAAGATAACGTTCCAATCGGATTCAAGATGGCGGCCACAGCTACTCAACTTTAAAACACAAGAGCAAGTACGACTCAGTCGGTTTTACAGACATCGAGCTAAAATTCTGTGTGGTAGTAGCCGAGAGTCCTTCGCATCACATACTCTGAGTGTTAACAAGTTGTGTGAGACACGATGTGAATTTCAAGGTCTGATTACAACATTCCGATGCCACATCGAAGATGATTTTAGTGTAAAACATGAATGACGGGCGATGTGTCATCCCTTCAGGGATGTTAAACATTTTATTATTTAAATTTATTTGGAACAAAAGCATAAAAACAAAAATTTATTCATTTTTTCTGCCATTTTTACAATTTATGAGCCTGCACATCCAAAGTCATCCACCAGGAGGGCACTGCAGATTTAACCACGCTACCAAATAAGAAAATAAACTTGAAACACTTAAATGTGATGAGAAAACCAGGCCCAGACATAAAACATTAAACCAAACACAGAGAACAAATAAAGTCCAGTAAACTTCTCAAATTCTAACAATGAATCAGAACAAAAACCAGGACGGTGTCAGTCAGCAGCTGAAACACAGAACGTGACGTTCCCATCACCAACAAACTGGTTGGTCCATGGGAGTGTGCTGCTTGTGGGACTCAGTTTGTTGTGGCTCCGCTGACTGATGAAGTCCTTTGGATGAAGGACGAAATGTCTCAACAAAAAAAGAAACAAACAAACAAAAAGAAAAGAAATCGTCCAGATGACCTGACTGAACTTTGTTAGATTTTCTACTGAGTGTGAACTTTGACGAAATGCAGAACATTTGAGTTCTGTTTTTCAAACAAAGTTTAAGACCATTCAAGAGTTTGACCAGCTTCTGCAGTACTGTTGATGCTGTGCCGGTCCGCAGTGGTGAAGAAGCTCTATGTTTACAGGTCGGTCTACGTTCCTTCCCTCAAATCTAGTCCTAAACTTTGGGTAGAGACTGGAAGAAAGAGATCCTTTATTCAAGAGGTCTAAATGAGTTCACTCTGCAGGGTAGCTGCTCCTTTAGAGATAGGGTGAGAAGTTCAGTTCTCCAAGAGAGACAGAGTAGAACCACTGCTCCTCCACATTTACAGGAGCTAGGTGAGGTGGTTCAGATATCTGGTAAGTATGGACCCCGGACACCTCCTTAGGGAGGTGCTCTAGGCATGTCCAATGGAGCGGAGAAGACTCGGGACACACTGGAGGGACTGTCAGGGAACACCTTGGAGTCCTCCATGGATGGATGGGTGGATGGATGGATGGATGGATGGATGGATGGATGGATGGACAACCAAAAAGATGTGGGATATACAGGTAGTCCTCGACTTACAACGTAGATCCGTTCCTAAGCGGCGGCGTAAACCGATTTTCGACGTAAGTCAGAATGTACGTAAATACATGTGACGTACCTGTTTTACCACGCGCGTAAACCGATTTTCGACGTAAGTCCATAGTGATGGCCTTCCTTTTCCTCGATGCACTGCCATCAGAAGAGTCCTCCTTGCATTTGGGAGCCACAATGATGAGAAATGATAAGAAATGTTTTTTCTTCTGCTTCCTTTCATTTTATGCTTATTTTTTTAAGTTACCTAAATTGTATTTGTGTTTTTTTAATGGAACTGAAATTAAATGAATAAATAAATAATGAAGGACTAATGAAGAGCTAATGGCCTACTGGGATGCTAGTGACGCCGTCCTCCACCGTACAGTACTGTATTCTTCCGCCGCTGCGCCACCACGTTACGACGTAAAACCGACGTAAAACAAATGTTAAACCAACGTAAAGCCGACGTAAACGCGTAACGTGAATAAGGGAGATGCGTCGTAACCTCGAAACGTCCTAACCCGAGACCGTCCTAACCCGAGGACTACCTGTAATTTTCCTTCAACACTTTAGGATCATATGATGCTTTTCTTTACAGAAAACTAAGTGAACCCACTAATGTTCCTCTCCTAACATCCCCTGCAGGCCAGAAACCCTCTAACGATAAAATCACCTCCAACATGTGGAAACCCAACTCGGTTTTCTTTCCCTGAGGCTGATGTTTATAAAGAACATCAGTTATGCTTTTTACCCGAGTGAGAATTACAGCACAAGAGCTGAAATGAATCCTCTTGAATGACATTACCAAGCTCACCGGAGAAGCTGAGGAGCGTTTGTGTGTGTGTGAAGAACCGCTGTGGTTCTGTTGATAAATGTGCTCCATTTTAATCTTCATCTACATCTCAGAGCAGTTGGTGATTGGGAAAGAACCTGTGGCTCTTCATATCTGTGTTTACATGGGTCGGAACGGGAGTTACATTAAGATGAAACGATTGAAAATAACAAGAAATACTTTTTTGTATTCAAGGTTATTAAATAAGCCTAAGAGAAAACTCCTTTGGGTTTAAAATTGAGGCTCAAGTTTCGGTTGTGAAGAATCAGTTTCCATTGTTTGTTTTTAGTAGCATCAAATGACACGATGCTAATGAAAGCCAGAGTTTCATCAATGCCAAGTTGATGATTAAAAATGGGAGACAAAAGGTGAATTTTCAGTTGAAGCCTCTGAATCTGTGTCTTTGTGACCAAACGATCAGCCGGTGTGTTTTGCTCAGATGTTTTTTTTTTTTTTTACCGCCTCATTTTATGCTCACAGTGTAAAATTGCATTCTTGGTCACGCGACTCGTTTGTGATTTTAATATAAACAAATTTTGCTTCAATTTTGTTTTGAGGGGTTTTTATTTTATTGTCTGTTCCATTTTAACAACTTTTACAACTTTTAGCCACTTTAGCCATTTATTCAAAACGTTTGGCTCAATAAGGAGAAAGGTGCTGTCACTTTTTCTGTTTTTTACTTTGATATTTTTCGATATGGTTAACGTTTTCTTACAAATATGTTCCCACAGAAATACATAAAACTCTTTTCATTTAGTTTTTTTCTCTTCTCGTGTTGCTTCAAGCTTTTAGCTACCATTTAACTACTTTTAGCTTAAGGCTACTGCTCCGGTTCTTCTAGCTTTTAGCTCTAGTTTAGCTAATTTTAGCATTTAGTCAACCATTTATTACGTTTAGCTTTTAGCTACCCTTATGCTCCTTTTGGTTTCAATTAGCCATTTGCTTATTTTAACTAAGCTTTAGCTACTTTTAGCATTTAATCAGCTTTTTGTTCCTTTTTGTAATTAGCTAACATTCTGCTAACTTTAGTTTCTAGCTAGCCTTTTGCTCTATTAAAGTAAAGTTTTGCTACTTTAGCTACTAGCTAGCCTTTTGCCACTTTCAGTTTTAGCTACCATTCTGGTACTTTCTGTTTCTTGATAACCTTTTTCTATTTTTAGCTTTTAACCAGGTTTTTAACTACAATTCGGCCAACGTTAGCTGCTCTTCTCTACTTTAAGTTAAGTTTTCTCCTACCATAAGCATTTAGCTACCATTCTGCAACTTTTAGCTTCTAACTAGTCATTTGTTTATATTAGCTAGGCTTAAGCTGCTTTTAAGATTAATCAGCTTTTTGTTACTTTAAATGTTAAGCTATCTTGCCAATTTCAGCTTCTAGCCTTTTGCACCAGTTGTCATTTTTTTGCTACTTTAACCTTTGTATAGCCTTTACTTTCATTTTTGTAGCTAGCATTCTGCTACTTTTAGCTTTTAGCCACACAGCGTATTAAGATACTGGCATTAAATTGCAATAAATAAGAAAAGCAGATGGAGCAGCAACTTCAGCTGTTTTCAAACTTGGGTCTCCTGGTCAAAAGTTTTATCTCCAACAAACTCCTTCAGCTTCTAAGTCCTCACTTTTTAGTTTTTTTAATAACAATTTTGTGGAAGTTTAAATAATGATAGAGCTTTTCTTAGTAATAATAAAAATAAAAAATAAAAAAAAACATTTTCATGCCCGTGTGACCATAAAAAGACAAAGCTGTGTCTCAGGACATACATCAAAAGATTATTTTATTTGCTGGAGGGTTTTTTTCTTACAAAAAGTGCACAAGAAGCTGAACTGTACGACTGTAACGCCCGCTGTTCAGTTCCACCCCCCCCCCCCCACACACACACACACACACACACACACTTCAACGCTAACAGCAATCAGCCGAAGCTCTTGAACAAATGCTCAGGACGTGACGAGCATACAGGGAGAACAAACGGCTCAGCCTCCGAGACGTGAGGATGACTACAAGGTGACAAAAGTCCAGGGAGAAGATGAAGAACGGCCTCTGACTGAATCAAAGCAGACGGTCGTGGTTTTAAAGAGGTTTTCTTTATGAAATGTGAAGGAAAGCTAGAGCAATAACACCTCACGTTATAGAGAAGGTCAGACGTTATTAAACTCCTGCCATCCAAGCAGATGCATTCAGTGTTTCTAAACGTCTACGCAGGACGATTCACCTGTGAAGAACTGAAGCAGACAGTGGGACGTGTCTTCCTCAACCTTCGACCTTTAGTTTCAGTTCCTCGTTGGTTTGCTTCTCGTCGCCTGTGTTGGATTCATGGTACGGCTTCTGAAAGAAGCTGCGGTCGATTCTTTTCTCCCCACATCTCAAAGCCCCAGAGCACTCGACCCTGCAGACGCATGGCTGCTCTGTCCACATCACCTCCCTCACACACAAACACACACACATAGGCTGCATACATGTTCATCTGAGGCGGCATGCACATCTTTTATTAATGCTCAGCCGCTTCCTGCGCCTCCTGTACATTTATTCTTACAATCTCGTGTCTGTAGACGCAAAGAGACAGAGAATACACAATCAGCACTTTGAGACCAAACTGCTAAAGGTGCTGCACAGAACTTTCTGAACGTTACTCAGAAATACGTGAACTCACTTTCAGCAGATGGGACGATGCACGTCTGTGAGAATGATGCTTTGTATCTTGTTGGTTTGAATTGATGGTTTTGTTGTTTTCACACAAACTCAGGCTGGGTGACCCCAAAACCTTAGCAAAAAAACTGATAAGAAATCTGAGGTTTATACCAAACTATGGCAACAAAACTGTGGTAATTATCGAACTGTGACTCAGAAATCAAAGTTCATATACAACTGTGATAACAAATCTGAGGTATGTACCAAGCTGTGACCCCAAAACTGAAATTTATACCAAAATGTGACAATAAAACTGTTGTACATTCTAAAATGTGACCCCCAAAAAAAAGAATCAACAGTGACCCCAAAACTGAGGTATGTATCAAATCACAATAACAAAACTGAAGTACGTACCAAACGTGGCCTAAAAAAGAATATATGACACTGTGACTGACCCTAAAACTGTGTTACATAAAAAACATGACCAAAATACTTACCGGTACATACAGTACTAAACCATGACCCTAAACCTATGGTACAAATGGTAAAAGGAATGTACTGTACTTATATAGCAACTTTATAATGTTAGATATTTAACTAGACTGGTCCTGGGGTTTTTGATCTGCTCAGAGACGGGATTATAATGGAATTATGACCCGATTCTAACTGGGTTGAACTAGGCCAGCGACTCTAAAAAGAGTCTCCCAGGGATTCAATATCTGTCAATGAATAGAGTTTATTTTGCTTGCTACATCACATAGACAGGCTTTGAAGCACCATCTCGTTTTCTTACACATTGACCCACGTAAGATCCATTGAGATCACACTTAGTCACGCCCTCTCATACACGTGACAGGTTGAGCTCCCCTTCTGCAAAGGAGTTGTCTAGGGCCTATAAAGCTATGATGCCACGGAACATCCCGGCCCCTTCGGCTTATGATCGCGACACACCGGAGAGGCCAGTGCTGTAAACTGTAACCTTGTCCTGCCTTTATTTTAATACAATTGATAAAACTTAATTCACATTTCCTTGACTTATTGTTAGTGCGAGTTATCGCTTCTGAGGGAGGTTCGAGCCGGGGGAAACGACATGGGGCTGAGGCGGATCCTAGCGGGGTCCCGCAGCCAGCTCCCCATCCAACACTAACTAATCAAGATACTTAAATCGCTTTACAACACAATCTGTGTCCTCATTTACCCATTCTTACAACACTTTACTAGATGTATACAAAGAATAATCAGTGCTTTATCACATTCATACATCGATGGGACACACATCAGAGGCAGTGAGGGGTTCAGTGTGTCTTACCCAGGGACACTTCGGCATGTGACTGCTGGTGGAATTGAACCACCAACTCTTGCAGTGGAGGACAACTGCTCTAACCACTCCACAGAAGCAACCCTGGCGGCTGTGCATTAAAACCTGCTGGGGTGCGGCTGTGGAGTAAAAACGACGGCAAACCAAAATGAGCTCAAAACTTAGGTACCTACCAAACCACGACCTCAAAGTTAACATATTTACCGAACCGTGACCCTAAACGTAAGAAACCCAGAAAACTGGGACCCTGAAATTAAGCTACGTACCAAACCGTGACCCCCAAAGCCATTGTTTGTACCAAACCCAGACCCCAAAACTGAGGTACCCATAAAATGTGACCCCAAAACAGAAGCACCTACCAAACCATGGCACCAAAACCAAGAAACCAATCAAGCATAACCCAAAAACTAAAGTTTCAACCAAACGTGACATGAAAACGGAGGTATCTGTTACCCTCAAATCAAGGTACATCCCAAAACAGGATATCTAAACTGAGGAATGTACCAAACAGTGACCTCAAACCCACATGTATACTAACAGTGACTCCTAAACAAATGTACCATATTTTTTGCTGTATACGCCACAGTTTTTTGCATAAAATAGCATGCCTGCGACTTATACAGCGAAGCCACATATTTATTTGTTTATTTATTTATTTCCCATATTTATAACCAAATTTTTGGCTGAGATCTGACGATTTCATACATTCTGACATGGAAAATATTGAACACTACCATTTTCAGCCACTAGAGGTCCCTCGACCAATATGGCAAGCAAAGTGTCTCATTAATAGGTAAAAGTGGCTGTTAATGAGACACTTGGCTTGCCATACCAAGCCACCTCGGTCTTGCTCCAGAACTCCTGGAGCAAACGTGAATTCAGCTGCATTTTGCTGCACCGCCCAGGCGAAATGCAGCTGATTTGACCATTAAACTGTATTTATTATGGAAAAGTTCAACAGAGACACACCTTTGCTATGATTTTGAGCAAACAAATAATTGTTTTTAAGTGTTAATCTTGTTAAATTCTTGTTAAAGTTCTCCTGTGCATGCTCTCACAGCTGCCACTTGGCAGCCAATCGATTTTTGGCACAACACCGGCCCAAATTTCCGAGTTGTCAGCAGTGTCGCATAATAGATGCGACTTATACGGCAAAGCGACTTTATGTTTTTTTCTGCTATTTTCATTCAACCTTTATTTAGGCAGGTTAATCCCATTGAGCCTCGAGGACTCACTTACAAGAGAGATCTGGCTGCTAACAAAGAATGATGACAACAACAACAGTAGATTTTCCTTCGACAATCAACAATAGACAAACATAAGAGGCATAAAGATTTTTTTTAACAATCAGAAATCAGTGGAGAGAAGGAAAGTCACAGTTACAAGGTGTTTCATAGCATTCAGTGTTAGACAGGATCTGTTTCTGAAAAAGAAACCCAATTTAACTTTCAGTATTTTGGACTGATGCGACTTATATGGTGCAACGTTTATGGCGGCAAGTACGGTACTTACCAAACCTTGACTTGTGTTTGCTTGATTTCCCAAACATGCTAACTCCCACCCTAATGATAAAACACCCTACAAACTAACCATCATTAACCCAAATTTAAAGGGTCAAAATACATTTAGTGTTAGGAAATCTCCTCCAGATTCACTGTTTCGTTTCTGTTCCCTTAAGATGTTGCTGATAAATCTTTAACTTCTACAGCTGCAGCAGAATAATTGTATAATAAGGCTTTAAAAGCTTCCCCAAAAAAACTGAGGGGAACTAAAGCACGGAGCCTCGTCGGCCCCAAACAGAAGCGTTTTACTTCAGCTGCAGTATTCTCAGTTCAACACTCCCCCATCAGAGCTCAGAACAGTTTGCATATAAAAATGTTTGAACCAAACAGCAGCAAGCTTCGTCACTTACTCGTCCCATTTGGAGGAACGTCTGATTGGATTTTCTGTGATGACGGCGCCGTCAGCTGCTTCCTTTTGTTTCCTCGTCTCAAAGTCTTCCTGGTGGACAACAGATTTTTGTTCTGCACATCACTGCAGGTTTGACGCATTAGCTGCATCTCTGTTTTCCCTTCCGGACCCTCTGGCGGCTTTCAAGTTTCCAGAGAACTTCAGAGAGCCTCTGCAGGACCTCTTTTGTCGACTTCAGATCATATTTAATTGAATTGTCCAGAGGCTGCGGTCAGTGATCCATGATGGCCGGCCTTTTTTCTGACAGCCTTGATAAATACAGGTCCTGATCTCTCTCTGCTGCTTCTCTCCTCCTCTAGCTCCTCCAGTCACCTCCATGTTTCTCCCCTCTGTTTTGTTCCTGTACACTATTTCATTTTCTCTCCTCTTTCACACAGAGCGAGCGCTCTGCACTCCATCCTGCAGGCCTGACTTTAAACGTGTAACTTTTACTTTGTGATGACTTACCTCAGCTTTTAGGAGAGTGAGGGCATTTTTCTCCATAACCTCCTGAAACTCGTTTAAAAGAGCTGTTCAATACCTGTAACAGCAGTATAGGTCTGTGCTGAGGAAAAGATCCAAACCAGAGGGTTGGGGGATTTGTTCTACTGAATAGATTTGTGAACTTCTACGTGACGAACAGTTTTATAATCTGTCTACAGAACAAAACTCTGAACAATGAGGGTCACAACAACAACCTGAGTTCTCCATCAGATCCTCACCGTCCCCAAATAAAAAAAGACAAGAATCTTTATTACTACATACTTTGTAGTTCACAGGACCCACTCAAGTGCTTTCCACCCACGGTCGTCGTCCTCTCAATCATGGTAAAAAGCCGCACAGTTATCGCCGATTACCGGTCACTCCTTCACGTTTCAAATTTCTCCAAGTGTGACAATGACTGTGTGGCATGGAGGCTGCACAGCTGCAGAAAGAAAAGCTTTGCAGAG
>JAVCKU010000013.1:25433214-25447068 GCA_032273985.1 Hypsolebias coamazonicus
AAAAAAGTGCCGTATGCAGCCGGATGACGTCATATGGTGCGTTCAGGTGCCGTTCGTAAATCCGAAACGCCGTAGGTTGGGGGCGCCGGAACTCGAGGACAGCCTGTAAGGAGTTTTCGGCCGAAAAACGGGACGTTCGGCCCCTTTTACTTTCGGTTTCGAGCTACGAACGGATCGACCTACGAACAGTCCTTAGGTCCGGAACCTGTTCGTAGGTCGAGGACAGCCTGTATTCTAAATTTTGAGATGCACCTGCATATCTCACTTTATTGTACACTCTACTAAACTAATTCCTCCTCCCTCCAGAACTTATCTCTACTTCCCCAGGCTCTCTTCCGCCTGCTACCACATGTCAGTACAGAAGGTCCTCTGGACAGTGACCCACACAGAACCTGGGTTCCTGAGCATGCTGCTGAAAGGTCGTGTACCTGTGTGTGTTGTGCACACAGTTTTACCTGAACATGTTGTGATGGTCCAGAGCAGCCAGCCAGTAGCTGTAGGTGCCGCTGTCATATCTGCAGTGCCCTGGGCTTCCGTTGCACTCGATGAAAGGCATTTTATGAAAGTTTTCCAGACAGGATCCAGGTGAGGCCAAAGGCTGGCCTGACCCCTCTGCACCCAAACCCGTTTCCTGCAGACCAAGACGCAAAGCCAAGGTGAGGGTTGTTGGTCTGATCCGAGGCTGAAACAAGAACACGTTCACGTACCATTACAAAGGAGTATCCAGACCAAAGAGCCTTCCACTTGGTGGGGCACCCTGGGGTCAAACTGGTCTGACTGTGGACAGCAATCACGTTGGCTCTGGCCTCACACACAGAACACCTGAAACACATAAAATACACCTGAAACTGTGTCACACCTGCTGACACGCCTGAGTTAGATCAGTTAGGGGGATGTTGGTCACTCTGTCCCTCTTACTCCCATTTTGTGCCCAGCGGTTGAAGTTTCATGCCACTGAGATAGTTTGGGTGACCACTCTTCTACCATGAACTTACCATGTGCTCTCATCCCCACATAATAATAATAATAATAATAATAATTCATTCAATTTGTACTGCACTTTACATTTTTCTATCTCAAAGTGTTACAATATAAAATATCTAAAGAGAAAAAAACATGGACTAAAAAAAAAAGACTGAAAATTTTAAAAACTAAAAAAAAACTAAAAAAACTGCAGGATTAAAAATACCTTTAAACACTATTAAATATTTCAAATAAAAAGGTCTTCAGTCCTTTCTTAAAACGTTCTGCAGTCTGGGGTAGCCTTAGATGGTCAGGGAGGTTGTTCCACAGGCGAGGAGCAGCAGAGCAAAAGGCCCCGTCACCCATCGTGCACAGTTTTGTCCGTGGAGGGCGGAGCTTGTAAGAATTTGTGGAGCGGAGGGACCGTGTTGATGTCTGAGCAGTGAGCAGTTCTTTAAGACAGTGTGGAGCATTGCCATTCATACAACCTGCACAGGATCAAACTGTGATTTACATCTTCAAAAGCCTCCTCCAGTACATTAACCTCCTAAGACCTGAACTCTTGCATATGTGGATGCCAGGTTCAAGGAGGTTAAATCATCTACATTAGCACATGGCACAAAAACTGTGTGTAAATTACATACCGGTACCTCTCAGGTACATACTCAACAGTGCAGGTGTATTATTGTAGATATTGCTTGTATGAAATGCAGAGAAAGTACAACACATCCTGCTGTTTTATCTAAGAGTCATTTGAATAGAGCAGAATTTAAACATCTGTATTATCTCCAGATTTGGGGTTATTTAGAAACATCCAGGTCTACAGACTTGAATGTCCAGGAATAACCACACAGCTGATGACAATTAAGTTGGTTTGACCCACCCGGAGGTGTGCATGGATAGACCTGTTGCTGATGGCTTCCTTTGTTTATATGTTTGAATGCATGAATGTCCTATATGCATACATGTATGTATTATTATTGTTTTTTTTTATTTGTTTTGTTTTTTCTGGCTTGATTCTGTTTAGACTGCAAATGGCTGCAGGAACATAAACCTGTTAAAGGCTCCTCAACGTTCCAAGACCCAAACCAAACTGAAAGATGCTTTCTTTGCTTCTCTTCTAAAGTGGATTAGCGTCTGTGTGTGTGTGAGTTACCGGCTGATTTTAGCCTTCAGCAGATCCTCGTCGCTGGTCGGCTGGTTAACTGGCAGCGGGTTGATGTTGGACAGCCAGTAGGAGTAGTCGTTGCGTTCAGCATATTTGCATTCTCCGGTAGGCTCACAGATCAGGAAGGGCAAGGTGCTGAAACGCTGGAGACAGCTACCTAATGTTCCTGCAAGAAAACCAAGATGACGAACCAGCATCGACCTGAACTACATGAAGAGAGAGACGTCAGAGCCACTCTTCAAGTTCCTACCACAGAAATTCCTAGCACAGAAGTTTCTACCACCAATGTTTCTAACACTGATGTTTCTACAACTGAAGTTCCTACCACTGAAGTTCCTATCACCTATGTTCCTCCCCATCAATGTTTCTACCACTGAAGTTCCTATCACCGATGTTCCTACCACCGATGTTCCTACCACCGGTGCTTCTACTACCGATGTTCCTACCACAGAAGTTCCTACCATCAATGTTTCTACCACTGATGTTTCTACAACTGAAGTTCCTACCACTGAAGTTCCTACCACCAATGTTTCTACCACCAATGTTCCTACCACAGAAGTTCCTACCACCAATGTTTCTACCACCAATGTTTCTACCACTGAAGTTCCTATCACTGATGTTTCTACACTGAAGTTCCTACCACTGAAGTTCCTACCACAGAAGTTCCTACCACTGAAGTTCCTACCACTGATGTTTCTACCACTGAAGTTCCTACCACTGAAGTTCCTACCACTGATGTTTCTACACTGAAGTTCCTACCACTGAAGTTCCTACCACTGAAGTTCCTACCACTGAAGTTCCTACCACTGAAGTTTCTATCACTGAAGTTCCTACCACTGAAGTTCCTACCACTGAAGTTCCTACCACTGATGTTTCTACCACTCAAGTTTTTTTTGTTAAGAAATATCTGAAGACCATAAAGTTGGGAATATAGTGGTTCTAGATATTTCAGAACATGATGGAAATACCACAAACAGATTTACACTGTATACTTCCAACAATCAAGACTGTCATGGAGATGACTCTGAGCTACTACCACATCTAATTTTAGCTCAGTATTTGTAATTTCAATTGAGTTATAGACATTTCTGTGTTAGATCAGGTGTGATGACTGTTTTGGCACATGCTGACTTTAATTTTTTTTTTTTTTCAGATGTATATCCATTGAAACTACACCTACAACTTCATGCTAGTTAGTTCACTGTGGCGACTCTTGAAGAAGGAAGCAATCAAAATAATAATAATTTAAAAATACATCCAATAAATACTTTCTTAGAGTTTCATTAAAACAAGTTCTGTGGTTCATGAAATATGTTGCTAACAGACACATGGACAGGCATCAGCTGACTTAGACAAATAGTAGAAAGCTGTGGTGTCGTAGTACCCAGGTCTTGTCCGTGAGCGCGGCTGTAGCCGTTGATGAAGAGCAGAGAATATCCACTGTAGATTAAAGAAGATCCATTCGGACAACTTGGAACGGTGTGGTTCTGGCTATGCCTGGTGAACAGGAAGCCATTTCTCCTTGGTGGGACAGGTAATTCACCCGGTTGACCACAGGGGCCTTTAGATCCAGGAGGACCTCGCTTTCCTGCCTGACCTGAAAACACAGAACTGGTTCAGGAAGAGTCTTCCTGCGGTTTGAAGTCACGCTGCTTCTGTCAAACCAGCAGAGATTGTTTTAACTGGCCAAGAGAGTACAAATCAACTAACAACACCAATAGTCTTTTCCCATATAGATCTTGTTTTGATGCAGTCAAAGCAATCGGAGGGAGGAGATATCATTTCATACCCTTTGGACCAGTTGAGCCTTTGCTTCCTGTTTCTCCTCTCAACCCTTGACCTCCTTGATTTCCTGTCGGACCTTTCCACCCACTGTCGCCCTTCGGACCTGGAGCCAGGAAATACAGCACATCATGAAAATGAGTTTCCTCTTAGTAATAAAAATATAATACATATCTTTAATGTAATATGTTATGACCAACCCTGAGGTCCAGGGTTTCCAGTGGGCCCTGGGAGGCCTCTTGTTCCCTTGCTCCCCGGGTCTCCTTCTTCCCCTGGGTCTCCAGGTACCAACTCCACATTAGCAATTGCATTCTTCCCTGATTCACCTGCAGGAAGCAGTAAAAAGTGTTACACAGAGTGCATCCCCAAGTCTACAGAGCTCAGGTAGGTGCTGAGAGCGTCAGCATGTAGCATAGCTTGAAACAGACACAGATTCAGATGTTAAATGAGCACACACACCCCAGTGGCTGGCTGCAGTATAAACTTTAAACCTACATAAATGTATGAGAAACTCTGGTTCCAAAACACAACATAACAGCACATGCAAACAGGATATATTCAAAGTTTTTAATTAGATGTTACCGATTCTCCCAGGTGGTCCTTGAATTCCCATTGGCCCAGTGAAACCTGGTTGTCCTTTCTCCCCCTTCATACCTGGAGAACATGTGAGAACAGCTCTTTCAGAACCAAATGGCAGTGGAATGAGCTGCTGTTATGTTTCATATCCAACAGGTAACGTTGGATGGAGAGGTGATTCATTATATCCACAGACATTCAGTTTTAGTCAGTGAACAGTTTTTTTATTTATAATTTACTGGAAGGCATCCAGGTTCCAGTAAAACTAGTCCTGAAGTCCAAGGTCAGTATGGGTTGGGTGTGTTAGGGTATTAGATGTTTTAGGAGACAAGGTGTTCTTGTAGAAGCAGAAGACTGAAAACGAAGTGTCATGGATGTCAATGTTTTGGTTAGTCATGGCTACAGTGCTCTGAGAACGCTGACTGGAGTCAGAATGTACCGCCAGTGATAAGCATTATGGTTGGTACTCTCAAAGAAAGATTAAACAATTTAAAACCATCTCATCACTGTTCACATAAATCTCCCAGTGGTTAATCCTGGATTTATTTGTATAATTATGATGTAAAATTCCCACATTTCCTGAAGAGATGAAGGAAGGTAAGGAGAGAGATATCTGGCAGCTTGTTCTTCAGTGTGAATCTGATCTTGACATCTTGTTTTAGTGTTGATTCTCAGTTTCAGCCATAGGTCTCCTGACACCTTACCACCAGGACTTTTAATACTTACCTTGATGAAGATGATGGTCATAGTTCCCCCCAGAGTTCCCTGACTCTGCCTCTGACCACAAGGTGAAATGTCAACATCTTATCTTTGTGGCATACACAATGCTTCATTCCTGACTGAGAGAATGCTCAGTACAGTTGTTTGCTTGTCTTTGGTTGTCCAGTAAATCCAAAGAAGTTGTCCACTTTTGTCTTTTAGCAGTGGATTTTCTGATGACTGAGTATTTTCTGCACCACAGGTCCTACTTTAGATGAAACCTTTGGAACCTATGGATTTATTTAGCCTTTTGTCTTTTTTGTTATTTGAGAGATGGCCTTGTTCTATTCTAACTATCCATGTCTTACAGTGTCTACTGGTCACCAGGGATTTTTATGACCCCTACCAGCCAGTTAGTACTCTTTTTGATTATGGTCTATAAGTGTTCTGATGTGTTTCTCGGTGTGATGTTTGCAGTCACGCCAAGAGATCTCCAGGATGTGCTGAAGGAAACATTTCAGGGCCTTGATGTGCCAACTATAAACTACCGTAGGTTGGAACTGTACAAACATACTTTAGTGTGGAGGTGTAGGGTCTTGGTCTGAAAAACTAAATGTCTGATTTTTCCAAAGGCAGATGACTTGGTAGATTTGGTTTTGGACCATGTTGTCAATGCTACAGTCTTTGGAAAGGATGCTCACTGGGTATCTGAATGATGTAAACCAGTTGTTATGGGTGGAATATTGGCACTCTATTAGCAAACTACTTCTGCTTTGATGGCGATGGTTGGACCAGACCTGCTGTATGCCCTGACTGCTGCACCACAAACTGACTGGAGGTCTCAGACACAAGAGTGCCATCATCTGAATACTGCAATTCAAGGACTGTCACCTGGTGCAGTTTGTAGGTTGATTGTAGCCTCTTGATGTTGAAAAAGTTCATATCAGCCCAGTCTTTCCAATAAGTATAAATGGTTAAATGTCAAAACTGTATCTAAATACGTATATGGTTAAAAATACTCAAAAACCTGGGATCATTCCTATTACAATACAGGTGGTCACCGACTTACGGCGCCATCGACTTAAAACTCGGACTTACGGCGCCGCCCCCAGCGAGGCTACGTTGTCTTTTTTATGCAGTATTTTATGTTTTTTTTTTTTCGATTTTTTCGAGGGTATTCTGTTAGCTAACTGCTTGGAATCACATTAAAACGGCGTTCTAAGTACGCTGTTATTGTTTTACATTGAAAAAACGTGTTTAAAAAGACGTTACGGCCGCCATGTGCTTTCAGTTTCGGTTTAAGTTCAAATCGGTGTACGACTGGGTCGTTATAACGGAACTCGAACGTAAAACAAGGACCACCTGTACATCATTTCACGTTGATGTTTTGTTTGTTTCAGGCTGCGAAAGCTCTAAAAGATTGACTCTTTTATGTAAAGTGTTCACTTGCAGGAACAGTTTTTGCCTTTAAATGTCCTTTAGATGGTTATAGCAGTAATGATTTCAACACTCTTCTTCTCTTGCTCGTTGCAGGTACATGGGCATCGGCCTGTCTGCACAGGGAGTCAACATGAACAGGCTGCCCGGTGAGTACCGTGCGAGCTGGTCTCACAAAGGAAGCTGGACAATCAGACATTTGTTGTTTGCTTGTGAAATCCATTTTAGCTGCTTTAATTTATCGACAAGAGAACAAGAAGACTGAGCCAATCAGCCAAGTGAAGGTTATCTAACACGAACCGAGGGGAGGATTTCATAATGCGTCTAACAGTAACTTGGACTCTCCGGGGTCAGAGCCAGATTTTCAGACCACTTTGGCAGGCTGTCAAGAAAAACATCCTTCTTTTGTTCAGTCCTGGCTGCGCTCAGGGCGACGTGCACGACACAATTAAGTTGTCAACGCTGAAAACTTCTAATTGTTTATTAGTCAACAGCTTGATTCCCGTGGCTTTGTCGGCTCCGATTACAACAGTTTTACTTAATCAAGCCCAGAGTTTCTCATGAACATGTCCAGCTCTGAAGGACGGGTCGAATATTAGCAGTTAGTCATTGTTTTCTTTCAGGGTGGGGGTGTTTCCAGAGATGGAGGGCTGAAGGAGAAAATGAGGAGCCAGGAAACTGTAGAAGCAAAGAAGAATCAGATTTTATGAGTAAATTAAAGAAGCCCGTTTCTTCCATCTGTAAGTCATATTTATGACACACAAAGTTATGACTTCATCAGAGTGGCACAAATGGGCTTGCATAGCACAGATCTGTCAATGTTTATAAGATTTAAGAATTAAAGTGGAGAGAAATGGAGCTGGCCAGCTACTGATTCACTCAGGTCTATGATTTGAATCCTAGCACTGAATTAAGATTCAGTTAACCTGGATCTTACATGTCCTCTGGCAGACTGCTGATAAGTTGTTTTGTCAGATTTTCCAGAAAAACATTTGAATCCCAATAAACCTGAGACTCAGATGAGTCAGGCTTGTGACTCAGGTTAAAGACTCACCAGAAAAAACAGCAGACTCAAATACAAGTACCTGCACACATTTAATTCAAGTTATTATTATTTTTGGTTACCTTAATTTGAACATTACACGTTTTAGTATTTCTTTTATTCTGTTGTCCTTGAATTGATTGATTGTTGTGTGGAATTGTAAAATCTGAATAATGCAAATGTAAATAGCTAACTAGTACTTTTGGGCAGCGTAGAGTGAATCACTATCACGAGTGACTCGGATTGACCTGAGTCCATAAAGTGAACCAGATTTACCGCCTCTGGAGGGAAAGAGATGCAGTGCGTTTTATTTATTTATTTTTGTATTATAGCTGTCATTGGTGGGCTCAGCAGTCTGACAGCTGCAGACAGAACATGTTGGGACACGTCAGTGACACATGGCGTGGACTCATGGTGTGACCTCAAAGTAACACGACTTCAGACAAACATGGACTCTCACTTTGTAAAGAACAATTGCTCAGCTTGGACTTTAAATAGCACTGACTGCAGGGCTTCAGCTGTCAGTCAGACACATCCTGCATCGTTTATTTCCACATGTATATACAATGTAATAAGTGTTTATTTAGGATCCCTTCAGTAGTTTTTTTATTATTTTTTTTAATCATAGATTTTTTTTGTCCCATTCAACCTATATTTATACAGATTAGTCTCACTGAGCCTTGAGGACTCATTTACAAGAGTAATATAAGCATAAACGTATATAAACATAAGCAACAAATTTACATCAAAAATGTTGAACAATCTTATTTTAACAGCTGTTATGGCTTTAACGCGAATAAACACGTTAAATGACACTTAGAAGTGCTCAGGCACTAATATAAAAACCATTCCTGCTTAAACTAATACACGTAGGCTACAGTTGTTGTAGCAGCTGCATCTTCATCTTCCCACAAAAGTGTGCACAAACATGGCTAAGTCTTAGCTTTTTTAGATTTTTCTACCTGGATTATTGAGCATGCATCAGGATACAAACATGGCTGATGGCAGATTTTTACGAAGTGGCAAACATCGGCAGATTAAATCAGTCAACGGGTCTGCATCTGCTTCCTATAGTTTATGTAAAATATTTGACAAAGTCTCCAGCAAATGTGAATACGATGTATTATAGAAGTGCTCAAGTGAAGTGGGTGAGTAAAGGGAGTGAGGTTCAGAACTTGTGTGTTTGTCTCATTTGGTCCTGTTTGGTCCGGTTTGGTCCACTGTTCCCACCGCTGACCTCTGTGTGTGATCCTGCTGTGGAGGCTTGCCCATTTCATTAGCATGTTGGAGCAGCGAGCCCAGCTTTAGAGGCAATATCCCTGTCAGCAGATTAATCTAATACCTCCACACACACAGGGAGACGAAGGACAATGTGTGATCAAGTTGACAGAAATGCACCAGCGCGCACAGAGGACACGAGCATGGAAACACTCCTCTGGGTTTAGGTTAATACTTCACAGATACACATCACACGTTTCTGAGTACACGTCGAAGTTCTCTGCTGTCCCGTGACCTACTTCCCTCTAACCCTGCCTCGTTTCTTTGTCTACGACGCACGCCCCAGCTGAGGTTTGAACGCCGACAGAGGGAGCCGAACGCCGCCGGCTTCAGGCCGCCTCAAACTCGGACGATCCTCGAGGAGGAAAAACTTCAAACCTCAGTTTAACGTTGAACTAAAAAGACAAACGACTGAAGAGAACGTCAGATGGTGATGGTTTCACCCAGACTGCTTCGGTTCTCCTTCACGTCTCACTTGCACCGTTTCCATGAACGCTTTTATACTTTTTCTTTTTTGCACTTTAACTAATTCTGCAGACTTTGTGCTATTTCAGCTGTCCAAATATCAAAACAGTCGGCTCATTCAGTAGATGTGCGTCGTGTCGATTGTTTTTGTAACTTTTATATTTTTCAAACTTTTTACAAAAGTTCTTCCTATATAGACAATATGATACATTGTTCTCTCTAAAATCCCTTCAGTTATCTTTAGCTTACTGCTTTTGATACTTTTAGTTGTAGAAAACATTTAGCTACTTTAGATAGCCTTTGTTTTCTTACTTCTAGTTTTGAGCTAACATTTTGCAGCTTTTAACTAGCTGTTTGTTGCTTTTTGCTTCCTTTAGCTTGCATTTAGCTTTTAGAAAGCATTTAGCGAATTTTCTGTTTTAATTAACCTTTTGTTGCTTTTACCTTTTAACTAGACATTTGGTGCTTTTAGCTTAGCTTTTGCTAATTCAGCTTTTAGCTAACCATTGGTTTTGCATTGAGCTTCAAGTTAGCCTTTTGTAGATTTTTTCTGATAGGTTCACTTAGCTAATTTTAGGTAACATTTTACTACTTTTAGCTTCTAGCTAACTATCTGTTGCTTTTAGCTTGTTTTTTATGTTGCTTTTAGCTAGCACTATGCTGTTTTTAGCATGATTTTTGCTTCTTTTAGCTAGCATTTTGCAAGTTTTAACTATTAGCTAACTTTCTGTTGCTTTTAGTTTGCTTTTCGCTGCTTTTAGCTAGCATTATTCTGTTTTGAGCTAGTTTTTTGTTGCTTTTAGCTAGTTCGCTTTTGTTGCTTTTAGCTAGTATTATATAGACTTTAATTAGTAATTTTGCTCAATTTAGCTAGTATATTGCTGCTTTTAGCTCCTAGCGAGCATTTTTTTTAACTTTAGTTAGTGTTTTGCTAAATTTAGCTAGCATTTTTGCTGCGTTTAGCTTCTAGTTAGCCTTCTGTTGCTTTTAACTTGTGTTTTTCTTCTTTTGGCTAGCCTTTTGCTGTTTTTAGTTTCTAGATAGCCTTTTGTTGCTTTTAGCTTCTAGCTAGCCTTTTGCTGCTTTTAACTTGATTTTTGCTTCTTTAAGAGTGCAGTGTTTAGCTTCTTTTTGCTTTTAGCTGGGATTTTGCTAAATTTAGCTTTTATCTAATGTTCTGCCTCTTAATTGATAACAACTCGCAAGGAGTTAATGTGTGCTGAGGACGACTCTCAGCTTTTAGCACTTAAAATTTTTAGTTCAATATCTCTAAAACTGAGCCAACAAAAGTAGCCATTTTTGTGTTGGTGAAGGTTGATAAGCTGAGGCGGCCATCTTGTTTTGACGGACTCCAAAAGCCAATCAGTTGTAGACGTACATCAATTTATTACTTTCTGAAAATTTTATTAAAGTTGTGTTGTAGGTCATGAGATATTTTGCTAACAGACAAACAAACACAGATGCAGCAGCACACAAATACATTATCACCCACTTTACGCCTTAATAGAGACACATCGTCACCTAAAACTTAGTTAAAGTATACGTCTCTGTCAGCAGACATCCATCCTTCCATCCATCCTCTTTTCGGGTTGCAGTGGTCACTGGTGATGCCCATGTCCAGCCATCACTGTGTGAGAGGCAGGAGACATCCTGGACAGGTTGCAGGTCCATCACAGGGACACATCAGAGACAAATGAGACAACCATTCACTCTCTCCCTCACACCTAGGGACAATTTAAGAGTTACCAATCAGCCTAACATGCATGTTTTTGGTCTGTGGGAGGAAACCAGAGTACCCGGAGAGAACCCATGCATACATGGAGAGAACATGCAAACTCCACCCAGAAAGGTCATGGACTGGTATTTGAACCATCGACCTTCTCGCTGTAGCTCTACTAACTGAGCCACCGTGCTGCCCTGTCAGCAGACATGAAATTAGTAAATAAAATATAATAAAAATAAAATTATGTCTTCCTGTTCTCTTGCTCTGCTGAATTTTACCATTCTGGTCCTGGTCCTGGTTCTGGTCACTGAGCTGTTGTTTCTGTAAGCAGTGACTCACCAGTTTCTTTAAAGTCCTCCTGCTGGTTGTCCAGGGAACTGCAGCATGTGTGTGGTGCTATCAGTCTGAGTCATTAGGTCAATGAGTAATTGTCTCCTCAGTCCTCAAGTCCGGTCCAGTTCTCTTCAGCTGCTTTTTTTCTCCCCGTCCTCCATGTTTGTTTTCCTGCATCTTTTTGGTCAATGACCGTATATAAAATAACCGATCCTCATCTTCCTTCTTCTTCATCTTTCAGGATGGGACAAACACTCATACGGTTACCACGGAGATGACGGTCACTCCTTCTGCTCCTCTGGGACCGGACAACCATATGGTCCGACGTTCACCACGGGCGACGTGATTGGCTGCTGCGTAAACCTCATCAACAACACCTGCTTCTACACAAAAAACGGCATCAGTTTAGGTCCATTATGTCTCAGATGGGTCAGACGGTTTGGTTTAGGTGTAAAAAATTTTAATTTTAACTCTTGATGTTCTTTACTCCTTTAGGTGTTGCCTTCACTGACCTCCCTGTAAGTACATGCACCGCTGAAGTAACAGATTTTCTTTACCTCTAATATTAAAACTACATTCTACAGCAAATGGATATCCACACACAAATAGTTTTATTTGCTAAGTTTGATTAGCTGTGGCGGCCATCTTTAATCAAGTTAAAGCAGTTGTTCATCTAATGATCCCTTTCTGAAAGTCACCGTAGAGAAAGGTCTGCGGCGCGATGCGTTCAGGTGCTTTGTTTTTGTACAGAAAAGGGTTGCTGCTGGTTTTTAATTTATTTTAAGTGTCAAGGTTTAAAGCAGGGGTGTCAAACTCAATTACAAAAGATGGCTAAAATTTAAACCTTCTTCAAATTAAGAGCCAATTTCAGAAACTACAATAACTCAGATCAGATGCCCAACATCTTTTCTTGGTCACATATTCCTCAACAAGAGTTTGATTCGTCTCAGTTGCTGTTCTCTGTTGTGCTTTCAACATCATAATCAAAGATTACTGAAAAAATTCAAGAGATACAAGTAGTTTACATTTCACACATCATCGTGGGAGGCCAGATAAGATGTCAACGAGGGCCACGTTTGGCCCCCGGTCCTTGAGTTTGACACATATAGTTTAAAGTTAGATTTTTCTGGAGAAATAATATGTTTAGATTATCATTTAGTTTCCTCAAAGTGAAATCTGGTTTGAGCTGGACAAGCCATAAAATTACTATAAAATCACTCAGACTGTGAACAAAATGTGTCTGTATGAGGCAATCATTTTTTTTTTTTTACTAAAAAGTCAAATGATTCTTAAGATTGTTCCAAAATGCATTCATATTTATTTTGACAATTTGAAGTCACGGGTACTTTAAATCAATAAGTTTATATTTCATATTTTAATGATTTATTTAGAAAAAAGGACAAATGTTCATGTTGTTTAGATCAACTGTCCTATTCTGATCTGACCGTCCACAGCCCAACCTGTACCCAACCGTGGGGCTCCAGACGCCCGGTGAGATCGTCGATGCCAACTTCGGCCAGCAGCCGTTTGTCTTCGACATCGAAGACTACATGAGCCAGTGGCGGGCGAAGATCCACGGGATGATCGCAAGCTTCCCGATAGGCGAGCGTGTCGGGGAGTGGCAGGCCGTCCTGCAGAAGTAAGATCCGTAACACCAGCCGTCACAGCCGAATCCTCACATTCCAGCTTTTCAACTCATTGTTCTAGTTTCTACAGAAATAAACCTGCAGCTGTTGGTTCCTTTGTTATAAAAGATTGAAAACCACAACTTCATTAATGTCCAAAAACCAGTGGAAACCAGAGTCGAGTGACTTGTGGGCTGTTTTTATTTATTTATTTATTTATTTTTTGGTACCTGACTTCACATACGCCACCTTGCTGCTTTAAGTTGTGTTTGTGTGACGGGCTGCTGTCTAATGAAGTGACTATAGATATGATTAATCATCTGTTTTTAACACATTATGTGTTGACATTACACTCCTTGATGCTTCTACATGCCTGAAGGATCCATAGGCCCAAATTAAAAGTAAAAAAACAAAAATATCTTCAGATTGTGGAGCTTTTATTCCTTGAAGGAATGCATATCACTGCAGTCTTTCATGACAGAGTTTTAGATTTGTCCTCTTTCAGCTGTTTTCTCCTCTTGTCCTTCGTCTCACTCTGTCCTCTGCGTCCTCTGTCCTCTCTCCAACTGTCTCTGTATCCATGTATCTCCTCTGTCTTTTTCCTGGCAGCTGCATATCTAACATCCTTCTACCAATATACCCACTGTCCCTCCTCTGGACATGTCCAAACCACTGTCCCTCCCCTGGACATGTCCAAACCACTGTCCCTCCCCTGGACCTGTCCAAACCACTGTCCCTCCTCTGGACGTGTCCAAAACACAGT
>JAVCKU010000013.1:25463102-25474004 GCA_032273985.1 Hypsolebias coamazonicus
TTACTCTACAGTTTTATAAGTAGGCTAAACACTTTGAAACATGAAATCTATCAGTACAGTATTTTTTACATCTGCAGGCAAAAGAATAGGGCTCGTCCGGGATTTGAACCCGGGACCTCTCGCACCCTAAGCGAGAATCATACCCCTAGACCAACGAGCCTCATGTATCTTTTTACACGTGTGTATTTTGATCCAAACATCTGTACAATGTGCTGATGTGGCAGATTGTTTTTAAATTGTAATCTTGTACAACAGCACCACCTGCTGGTCATAGATGAACACAACAGGCAACTCGAGCCTCCTGGATTAAATCTGGCCCTTGTTGCCATTTTATCTGTCCCACAAGAAAGTATTTTAAAGGCATTAAATCTGGCCCACCACTCCTTGACAGCCTGAGTTTAAGCTGAAGCCACACTAAATAATTAAATTAATAAAATAAAATTAAATTAAAAGCTTGAATTATTCAGTAAGTTTTGATTTAGAAGTGACAAGAGTCTGTGTTAAATTCTGTAACAACTCTAATGAAACCAGGATGATGAGCAACAACAACAACTAATTCCCACTTTGGAATTAATAAAGTATTTTTACTTGAATTGAATTGAAAATGAGCAACACGAGCTTTGTTGTATGAGAATGCGTTTAGAGTTTTACAAAAAGGCTAAATGAGATTTGTAAACGGTGCCAACATGGGTGTAAGCAGTCTGTGTTTTTTGACAGGAATGAGTAATTCACTAAAGATTTTCAGACATCTGGGATTTCAGCTCAAACAATAAGATTTAAAGTTCATGGGAATTGTTAAAAGCTAATATTTGCAGCAATGTTCAGGGGTAGGCAATTTTTAAACCACAGTATGAGGTGAACTATTGATGTTTGAAAACCTTCATCTCTAGAATGATAGATGTGAGAGACAGAACTGGCATCCAGGGTCAGAGCCTGAAGGAGAAAGAAATGGCCAGCTTTTTCATGTGTGCTGTTGAAATATTTATAAAAGGGAGAAACTAGTCATTTTGTTGCTTTGTACAGTTTTACCACGTTCTCTAAAATGTTAATTCATTTTTTTCAATACATCCTTTGTAGAGATTCACTGAGCGCCTCTGAAGGGGAGTGGGGTGACCCTGAACTGGGAACAGGTCCATGACAGAGTCAGGTAAACCAAGGGGGAGAGATCCTGGATCAGAGCCTGAGAGATAAAAGACAGGGGCTCGTCCGGGATTTGAACCCGGGACCTCTCGCACCCAAAGCGAGAATCATACCCCTAGACCAACGAGCCACAAAAAGTGACGCTCCACGTGTGTAATTTGTTGCAAACATCTGTACGATGTGCTGATGTGGCAGTATGTTCTCAGTATTATCTGGTCCAACAGCAGCACGTGATGGTCACAGGTGAACTCAACTGACTTACTGGTCTATGGAAGATCCTCGCGTTGGATGGGAGAGGTCGAAGGTTCAAATCCCAGACGAGCCCATCAACAACAGCAGATGACTCATGACCATCTGATGGGATGAAGATGTTTCTCTACAAAAATTCACTGCACTAACTTTAAAGACATTACAGAGGTCCTGCTAACTTTTTCTTTTAAATTGTGACATAAAAAGACACATCATGATCAAAAATAACACCAATATTTTTTACATTAGAACTGGAGGCCAAAATAATGCCAACCAGAGGATGTGAAATGTTGCAAAGTTTATTCCTAAGATGTTCAGGACAAAAAAAAACACAACCTCTTTCTTGTCTGAGTTGAAAAGAAGAAAATTAAGGGTCATCCAGAATAAGACACACTTGTGTTCTAAGTAAGTGATTTGATTCATTGGGTTTCGTAGACAAATATAACTGTGTATCATCAGCATAACAATGAAAATGTATCCCATGCTGTTTAATAACTTTACTGAATGGAAGCACATGTAAAATAAAATAAAAAAAAATGGTCCAATCACTAAACCCTGAGGAACTCCATGACTAACTTTTGTGTATGAAGAAGATTCAGTATTTACATTTACAAACTGGAATCTCTCATATAAATATGCTCTAAAGCATTTTGGAGCCATTCCTGCATATTCAAGCTTCTGTAGTAGAATATTGTGATCAACTGTATCAAATGCAGCACTGAGGTCTAACAGGACCAGTATCGACACAAGTCCATTTTCAGAGGCCATGAGAATATCATTAGTATATTTTACCAGTGCTGTTTCTGTGCTACAATGAGCTCTAAGCCTTGACTGAAACTCTTCAAACAGATTATTTCTGGAACTGATTTGCAACTATTTTCTCAAGAATTTTTTAGATGAAAGTTAGATTGGATATAGGTCTATAATTGGCTAGTATTCATTAGGGCTGAACAATTAATTGCATTTGCAATAATATCGCAATACGATAAAACAAGATTTTCCAATCGCAAAGGCTGCAGATTGACTGGTCATGTGATTTGGTTACATGACTTGCGAGTGGGCGGATCGGAGCAAAGCAGAGCATGGAGCGGGAGAAGTCAACACTTCATTTTAACCGGTTGCACAATGGCGTCAAGCTCGACAGAAGCTGACAAATCTTTCTTTTTTCATTCAACCTTCATTTAGACAGATTAATCCCATTGTCTGAAGGTTTGGTAGCACGTCCGTTGGTGGGAATTATTTTGGCTGTAAAAAAGACGACGCTGCACAACGACATGTACTGTGCAGAACCTGCCTTGCTGCTGTTGCTAGTAGCAGTAAAAAAAAAAAAAAAGAAGCAGTAAGTTTAAAATTTTTTTAATCTAATTTTTAAATTTATTTATTAACTGTCATGTGAAGTTCAGACAGTAGTTAGGAAGTTCACTTAACATGTTTATGAAACAAGAAAAAATGGAAATGGTGAAAAGAAAAGGCATAGATTTGTTTGCTTTATTGTAATCTCTGCTTTAAATAAATCCGACATTGTTCATTATAAAACAGATCGATTTATTGCTTCTGTTTGTTGAAAAATACTTGAGAAGATATTTTTAAAAAAAATTGCGTTTTAAATCGCAATTGCAGTTTATAGAAAAAAAATTGCAATTAGATTATTTTCCAAAATCGTTCAGCCCTACATTCAGCTGGGATAGATTCTTGAAAACGTACGTGATGTCACTCTGTAAAATTGATTGACAGCTGCTGCTGTTTATGACTTCTGGGCAGACATTTTCATCAGTGCGCAGCATTTAAACTGTCTGCTTTCACCAACGTTTTCACCACCTTTGTGTTTATGTTAGAAATGACTCCTACTCTAACAGTTAGTGAGAAGGCTGTCTATCAAGTGACCCAGTCGTGATCTGGTCATGTGATCCAGTCATGTGATCTACTTGTGTGACTCTCTTATGTGATCAGTGTTACAGGCGTGACATGTTGGTGTTCAGCTGTAGGAGCCAGATCTTGACTGGTCTTGGTCTTATTGGACCTGCAGCACCTGTCAGACAGGTGGGTGATGCAGCGTAACGTGTGTGGGTGGGGGCAGCCTACGATCCTGAAGTATAACCTGAATCAGACCAGCTGAGGGGTCCAGAGTTTTCTGATCCCTGAACATTAAAAACATCTGCTTATGATCACGCCACGCGTCACGAGCCGCTTCAGAAACAGCAACAAAGCCTTTAAATCAGTCTGTTAGCAATCGGAGTCAGCAGAGAGGCTAACGCTGAGATCACGTCAGGGCCAACAGCATCCAGGAGGAACTCCCATCGGGTCGGCTCTGATCGGGTTCAAAGACGAGCAGCTGCAGACGTCAAATAATTCCAGGAGTTTTATTTGTCATTTCAACATGCAGATGGAAAAAAAAAAAATCAGAAAACTTGGAAGCCTGGAGGAACGAAACAAGGAGCCGTCATTTATGGAAACGAACTCTGTCTGACCTGAACTAAGAACTAAAGGCAGCACTGACCATTTCAAACTCTTTAAACACAATCTCAGTAAACTCTAAATGTCTGGAACGCTCCTTTAATATGATTCAAATGTCTGGACGCTCAGATATTTAAGATTTATTTATGTTTATGCAATATTTCTGGCTGCTTATTTATATTTTATTAATCTCCCCCAGGTTTACGTTAAAGGAATAAATTTAGCTCGCTGTCTGCAGGTGGATCGTTTCAGACCAGCTGAAGTGTTCTGGTTCTGTTCTGTGTGCAGGAGGAAACCCAGAATCTGCTCTGACCCGGACAAAACCGGACCCAGCTGTAAAACTCACAAATCCACCATTTATCAGCGGGCAAGTTGATCTAATAGAGATCAAAGGTCATCAGGAGCAGGAAGTCAGGGCGTAAACGCTGCAGGCAGCACAACGGCATCAGAACGTTGGGTTTAAAACGGCGACGTTGAAGGTTCTGGTGCGACCCGAAACATCTAAACTGTGGAGAAACCCTGACGTGATGTCTGAACTGTAGAAGACTAAAGATCTGAAATGATGTTAAAGCTGCTGCCATCATGGTCACCGTGGTAACCACGCACGGCGTTTGTCACTCCCTGACACCTTAGTTAATGAGAGGCCGATTGAAAAGTAAGCCTCAGACAAACAGCTGCGTGAAAATTACAAGTCAGAACCATCAGACGGTTGTTTTATGGAGGAGATATGATGAGTTAAAACGGACCTTCACTTCCTGTTTGGAGGAGAAACTCTTTGCTTTAGTCTGGCTGTGAACTCTGACCTCTGAGACAGAACCGTCCGTCCTTCAGCAGAGACGCTGGGTGGAAGAAGACAGAAATAGCTAAGACTGGACGGAGACGTTACGTCCCAAACAGAGCAGTGAACGCACCTGTACTAAGAGTCGGAGCTTATTGCTCCCAGTGAAGCGGCGTGTTTGATTTAAACGTTTTATTTCAAAACTGCGAGGTGAGGCGGAGGCCATTTTGAACAGAATTAATGCGTCTGCGTGAATAAAAACCTCCAGACGGGATGTTTTCAGGATTATTTGAACCTGAGCATCACTCTTTAAATTCCTCTCGACCCTCCTTTCCACCCTTCCACCTCCACTTCTCTATCTCCCCCTCTTTGATTCCACCTATCAGCCCCCCTCCACCCCCCTCGGTCTGCAGACAGACCCCTGGCTTCGGCCAACCAGGTCTTGGCGCTATGATAATGTGGAAAGTTGAACTGGCCCCATTACAGCGAGGCTGATGGGAGGGCCGATAACGCAGTTGATAATGGGTGCAGATAGCGCTGACACAGCGGTCCAATAGCCTAGCCTTCCCTCCCTCACCCCCCCACACCCCACCCATTATCATTCCTGCCCACCGATGGGCTCCCAGAACGCTATCTCCTCTCCATTTCCACTCCTGCGACAGATAAGAATGGAAATACTGACTTCATAGCTGACTGATTAAAGTGTCTGCCTTTCTTGATAATACACAGATAAATTATGTTTTTTCTCTCTCCCCCCCCCCCCCCACTCCTCCTCCCTATCTAGAGAAGGGTGGGGGCAGAGCAGAGAGAAGAAAAAACCCTCGTCTTCTTTCATTCGTCTCCTTTCTGTTTTTGGAGGAAGGGGAGGGAGGTTCTGGTCACATGACCGAAGACTGACCGATGACCTGCCTGAGCAGAAATAAAAGTTGTAGCACTGCCTTTAAAAGGCCTGTGTGTGTGTGTGGGTGGGGGGGGGGGTGGCGGGTGGAGGTCTGTTTGCTGTCCAGTGAACTTCCACTGGTGCTGGTTCAAGTTTTTATCTTTGATCGCTTCAGTTTGATATCGGTAAAGATCCTGATGGATACACTCCTGAAGCTTCTGCTGCCTTTAAGACAACCCAGTCCCCTCAAACCAGCCCACACAGCCTCTGTGGGAGGTGTTTGGTTCAGCGTGGAGGTTTCTGGATTGAACTTTACTACTAGTTAGCAATGTGTTGTTAGTGAAGCTGTAAACGTTGAGTTAGAGCTTATTACACATTAATAAGCTGCTCTAACAGCTTATTACACATTTATAAGCTACTATAACTGCTTATTACATGTTAATACATTACTATTATAACACGTTAGTTAAAGTCGTCTTTATGACTTATGAAGAGACAATTATTAATGCTTAATAACTTATTTACAAACTGGTTGAAACAAAACAAACACAAATAAAACTTAACTAAAATTAATATCTGCTTTTTAGAGCTTGTATTGAGAAAGGCTGCATGTTTTATTGTGAAAGGCAGCAGATTTTATTGTGAAAGGTAGCAGGTTTTATTGTGAAAGGCAGCAGGCTTTATTGTGAAAGGCAGTAGGTTTTACAGTGAAAGGCTGCAAGTTTTATTGTGAAAGGCAGCAGGTTTTATTGTGAAAGGCAGTAGGTTTTGTTGTGAAAGGCAGCAGGTTTTATTGTGAAAGGCAGGTTTTATTGCAAAAGCCAGCAGGTTTTATTGTGAAAGACAGCAGATTTTATTGTGAAAGGCTGCAGGTTTTATTGTGAAAGACAGCATATTTTATTGTGAAAGGCAGCAGGTTTTATTGTGAAAGGCTGCAGGTTTTTTTGTGAAAGACAGCAGGTTTTATTGTGAAAGGCAGCAGGTTTTATTGTGAAAGACAGCAGGTTTTATTGTGAAAGGTATCAGAGGACAGATGTTTGTGTTGGGAGTATCTGTGTTTGTTTTGTCATGGACTGTAACCCCTGAGCTCCACGTGCATGTGAGACTGTAAGTTAACCTTTTAATCACAAAGAAAAACTGTTCCTCAAATGAACTCTGAGAGTAATTCATCCTTATCCTGTTGATTCTGAAAGTTTCGTTTGGGCCAAACATTTCAGATTAAGAGCTCTTTCTGTGGACTGTGGAGCTCACAGAACTGGAAGCTCTGTGGGGTTCTGGTTAATAAAGTCTGGATTTGTACTGAACCCAAACAAGGTAACCATAAATCATCTCCGGTCAAGGAACAGGATCTGAAAGTCTTCAAGGTCCTCAACCAGAACCTTAGATACAAATTTAGCTGGTCCTCGACAATTTGCTGTATTTTCTGTGTTTCTGCCAGAATAAATTGTTTGAGCTACATAAAAAAGAATCACTGCAGTCTGTAATAAAGACACTTTTATACTGTTAATGAAATACTTTCAGTTGGGGCGTGGCCTCCTGGGCTTGTTCTGTGACAGAGTCAGGCAGGTAAAGGGATGAGGGCCCTACATCCTCTGTCCGAAGCAACAAAATCGTCTCTCATTGACGAAGTTACGTGACAAAAGTCGCCTCATTTTGTTCTCAGGGTAGCTCCGCCCTTTCTCGACACAAGGCCCGGGCTGAACTGAACGAGGTGTGCTCTCCAAGTATGGTATTGTGGGATTGGTCAGAAGTTTGTAGGCATGTTCATCAATGCAGAAATGCGCTCGTACATTCAGCTGCATGCCAAATGTCCAAAATCTCCTGGAAGGAGATCGTGCGCACATCGTGCACGGAGGAGTCTGTCTGATGAAAAGTGTGGCGCTCTCTTCATGACCGATTTGTGGCCAACTGGCTGCTGCAGGGATGGAGTGGAGACTGTATGCTAGAGGGGGCGGGGCTTCCCAGGAGCTCTGTGCCGTGTCTTGTGGACGATGAAAAGTGTGTGAAGACGAACATGACCACAAGTCGACTGTTCGCCTTCGGATGGAGTTTGCTGGGCCCTTTAGTTAACACATTTTGACGTGGGCTTCTATAGAAAGATTTAGAACTGTTAGGGTCTTACCTGCTTCAGATGCTTCTTTAAAAATAAAGGTGACAGAACTGATGAGCTAACAGCTAATCTGAGCCGGACAAATACTGAAGGGGATCATCGCTGTCTAAGCTAATCCAACCTTCAGCGTTTTAGAGCTGGTTTACAGACCTTTTCACTGCAGACAGTTCCACATTAAAGGGTTATTTACAAGCAGCAGCAGCTAGCTGTAGCACTTCCTGTTCATCCTGGGACGCTTCCTGATTGACGATTCTTTAGCTCATCTGTATGGTCCAAGTGGACCCACTTCCATAGTGGCTCAATTCTGAGTTAAAACTTTTACAAGGCTGTCACTTATACTGGAAAAAAATAACACTCCTGCAGGAAGTGACCTCAGGCTAAAAAGGAAGTGCTATAGCTAGCTGTTTGTGCTCGTACATACCCACCCAATGTCAGATTAATTTATAGATACTTTTTTTTATTGCACTGAATAAAACCAACAAAACGTTTAGTGAAGAGCTGCATGTTAAAGTGCTGTGCACATGGAATAAATAATAAAATAAGACAAGAGCATAATACATTTTGCACAGTAGAGGCTAAATTACAATAAAAGGCTTCATGACTCAGTTTGGATTAGATACCAAGGGATACGTTTTTTAATTTTCTGGTGTTGCTCATGTCCTCGTGAAAGGCATGCTGATCAAGTTACTGTCCTTATTACTGAATGTTAATCAATATTCTAATAAATTCCTGTAGTCTCTGGGATTAAAATATAAGAATGGATCATGGTATAAAACCTGAATAGTTGTTGTTAGAAGTACTGTACATGTTAAGAATTTAGTTGTTTTTAAAACAGGAGCAATAAACTTTGGGCTGCGTTCAAACTAGCCGTTAGCTCATCAGTCCTGTCAGTTCTGCAAACCCGGCTCGTTCAAAGAATTATCCACAACAGGTAAGACACTAACTGTTCTGAACGTTCCCACAGAGTTTAACTTTAAATCGTGAAACTAAAATCGATTTGATAAATTCTAAGTAATTTAATAAAATGTTTCCCGTTACTCGTGGCTTTCAGCTTCTGTTCAAACCGTTTTCGACCCTTAATCCTGTGCACCGTGGTGAGCGGCGGGTTTAGGTTCCGGTCGTGCTGCCGTGGCGTCGCTCCCTGCAGGCAGGTGGAGTTGTGTCGCCCTGCAGGAAGCAGCAGGATGGAACAACAGGCTGTTCTCCGGGGCCGCCGGGCCACACTCGCTGACCTTGATAGATTAGACTCCGAGAGGCTTTTCTGTCTGACACACAGCAACGATAAGTCTCTGAGCCAAATAGTTTTCCCTTTTCTCAGAAATATGGCCGCTCTGCAGGCTGAGGAGAGATTGTGTTCATTTCATGTGAGTCTGCCTGGACCGACCAATCTTCCTGTCTGTGTCTGCTAATAATCAACCCCTGCCCCTCCCATCCCACCTCACCAGATCACTTATCTAAATATATTTTTCTTTTCCTGCCCAGTCTGCTGACCGCTTCTATCAGCGCCGTGCACGCTGATTTTTACACATTAACCAGGACGAGGATGCACAAAATCACCATAAAGGTTAATTTGATACCCAAACCTAGGCTTAACTTTTTTTTTTTCTTTTTTTTTAAGGGCAGCTCTCCTTTTTTGTGCACAAAGAGCGGGGAGTGGACGGCTGAGAAAGAAAAGAAGAAGAAGAAAAAAATGAAACTGTGATAAAAAGCCCAGATAAGCGAGTGGCTGTGTTGTGTAGGAGTTGATATCAGTGTTATCTATCGGTCTTTTTTCACTCTGCGAGCCCTTCTCTTGTTTTTTTAGCCCTTATCTTGCTCCACCAAAATGCCAGGAACAAAAAGGGGAGAAAGAAAGAAATTACGTGCAGATTATTCATGGGGCCAGGCTGATAAAATGTTGAAATTAAGACGTGGAGGAGCATTTTTTCCCTGTTTTTGTTTATAAAGTTTGTTTTTAATTTCTGCATCATGCACAAACTGGTCATTTCTTACTGTTAGCAGATTGGACCTCATTTAACTCTTTGTGCCCGCCCTCACACACACACACACGCACGCACGCACACACACACACACACACACACACACACTGGTGGGCTCAGATAAGCTGAGTTCTCCTGTCACTCAGAACAGCTCAAAATGGCAGCATACATTTTGGGTTCCTCCAGAACCAAACATTAGTGTGACTGAAACAAAGCGCTGTGATTGGCTGCCTGGTGGCACCGACCCGTCAGAACCCCTGATGGGTCCTGGCTTTAAACTGACGTATTTGTTGTATTTGACATATAAACGACAAGGGGGATAAGGTGGTCGGTCAAATTCATGGTAATGTTGTAGTGACTGACCAAAAATGTGACTCTGAGAAAAATATTTTTAGAATTGGTTAAACGTGCATCATTTGGTGTGATTGGGTCATTGCAACTTCCAGGAAAGACTGAATTACAACCCACTTGCATAACATGTACCATGTTATTAATAATAATAATAATAATAATGTGTTATGTATTGTCATCATTGTATGTTCCCATGCAATGGCGAAATTGTAGCATACACCGTGCTAATGTATGTAGCATATGCCATGCTAACATAGTGCATGCAATTCTAACATAGCAAATGCCAAACTAACGAAGCTTACCCCATGCTAATGAAGCATACTGAATGCTAACTCAGCATATGCCATGCTAACGTAGCAAGTTATCTCAGGGCACTGAACTAGAACATTCACATACATTATAAAAGCCAATTCGTAAAAGTTATCTATGTAAGGACGTCAGCAGATTGTGTTGAGTCTTCATTTCATGGCATTCTCCCATCCTGAGCTAGCACAGAGGCAACAGTGGAAAGGAAAAACTCCCTTTAACAGGAAGAAACCTCCAGCAGAACCTTGCTCAGGACAAGTGGCCGTCTGCTGCAATCGGCTGGGTTTGAGAGGACAGAAAGAAGAAACAGACACAGAATGGCATGTCATGAATGGAAGTGAGCAGGTCTATCTATAGGAGGAAATGCCAAAAAAAACACATACCATGCTAATGTAGCATGTCATGCTAACATACATACGCCATGCTAACATAGCATACGTCATGCTAACATAACATACGCAATGCTAAGATAGCATACGCAATGCTAAGATAGCATACATCATGCTAACATAGCATACGTCATGCTAACATAGCATACTTCACGCTAACATAGCATACGCCATGTTAACATAGCATAAGTCATGCTAACATACATACGCCATGCTAACATAGCATACGTCATGCTAACATAACATACGCAATGCTAAGATAGCAT
>JAVCKU010000013.1:25500222-25510606 GCA_032273985.1 Hypsolebias coamazonicus
CATTAATAAATTAGACTTCTTCAGGTGCCAGTCTAAAGAGTTCAAAAAGTAGACTTCTTCAGGTGCCAGTCTAAAGAGTTCAGACTGTAGACCTCCTAAGGGGGCAGTGTGAAGATTTAAGACTGTAGACCTTCTCAGGTGTCAGTCTAAAGAGTTCAGACTGTAGACCTCCTCAGGTGTCAGTCTAAAGAGTTCAGACTGTAGACCTCCTCAGGTGTCAGTCTAAACAGTTCATACTGTAGACCTCTTTAGGAGCCAGTCTAAAGAGTTCATAAATAAGACGTCTTCAGGTGCCAGTCTAAACAGTTCATACTGTAGACCTCCTCAAGGGGCAGTCTATGGAACAAAAAAAAATGGGGGAGGGAGAGAGACCTTTCCAAAAACTAATGTTAAAAAGTACCACAGATATGGAATTAGAAGTTTTAAAACAAATTCACAAATCATTTTTGACCAAAAGTTAAAAGAGGCATCATCAATATTTTATTAAATAACAGAAAAACATTCTTGTTAAAGGAAGAACCGGGGCATGTATGGCCTGCAGACACAAGCAGGTTCAGATTCTGAGATTCTTTAGGAACAAATTGGCCAGGGACTAAAACAAAACGGAATAAATGGACTAACTTTTATAAATGTAGAGTTTTTATTATTCAAATGAAGTTTTTTCTTTTTCCTTGTATCTATTATTTGTCCTCCCCTTCCCCTGAGTGGGCCTGAATGTGGCCCGCGGGCCACTGTTTGATGAGCTCTTCTATAGAAGGAGAATCATTAACAAATGAGTTTTTAAAAGTCACATTAAATCCAGAGGAGGCAGATTTTTGTGGATGTAATCTTGACGGCAGAAGTAGAAGAACGTTTCGGGATAATTACGGCGGTCAGCGGGGATTACCGGAGAGGAATCGATAGCAATCAGCCCGGCTCTAATCACTCTTTTAGCTGCACTTTTAGGTATACTGTAATTTGGCTTTAAGGTCCCTCTTGGCTTCGTGCTATTAATCTTCTGGATTAGAGCGTTCAGTGTGTCCAATTCTTCAAACCGCTTTCTGAATTCAACCATTTAAAATAAATTATATCTCTGTATTTAGGGTCGTTTTATTTCCTGTCTGCTGATCGGACGACCAAAGTGGTTTTTATTATTTCCTTTTTTTTTTTTTAACGTCTCCTGCGTTTCCACACGGATCATTTAATTTATTTTCAGGATATTTTCTGGTTTGATTCTTCAGTCGTTTCGAGTTATTTTTGTTAAATGAATTAGAGTTGCTCTGATCTTTTCCTGTTTAGTGGCCTCTGATTATTTTTCAACAGCTGACCTCCCCTCTGAGAGGAGCTGAAGCCACCAGCTGAGTCATGATGCGTTCACTGACTGGAAAAATAATAGGACATCAGCTGCTCACTGACATGCGCTAAACACCTGAGAAATTATTAATTTGTGGCTTTTTTTTAACCACAGGTTCCTTTGGGGATCTGGACGGCGGTGAGGAGACCACGGCCGACACCTTGAGCCTATCAGGAGAGGAGGGCGGAGCCTCTGACCCGGAGGATTCTGCAGAAGGTGACAGCTCCAGCCCGCCACCGTACACACCGCTGTACAACGAAGGTAAGACGAGGGAACTCCACCTGCAGCTGGAGCTACGAGCTCAAGAATCACCATCGATCATTTGTTGTGGAGAAAATGTTTTTATACTTCGATTCACTTCGAGGTTTACTCCGGTTCTGTTTCAGTTGAAGTAAGATTCTGCAGTTTGAAGAAAAAAAAAATTAAATATGAGCAGAGTCAGAGCAGATTTTTAAGAACGATTATTTATCTTCAGCGAGGGTTTTAGACCGGCATGTTTGGGTCTGTGGCCTCAGAGGTTTCTGTCAGAATACAGACCTGGTGCTCGCAAATGAACGGAAACTAAACTGAGACAGGACTGAGATGAGTTCAAGACGCCTGCAAAAACCTGACGCAGGCCTGAGACACCTGCAGCGACCCTTTTAAGAAAATTTAAGAAAGATTTTTGTTGCACTATTTAAAAAAAATGCTCATGTTTCACGCGTCAAGACTGCGAGACTCGAGTGAGAAAACGGAACCGCCTCAAACGTTTTGAAACATTTTAGAGACTCTTTCAGGACCTGAGCCCAGGTTCACACTGGTCTTCATAAAGAACAGCACCTGTCACAAAGCTGTAGCTCATCGGGATATTTGAGTGAACTTAACTTGAGTTTAATGAAATCAGAAGTCTCAGCTGTTTGTTTTATTTCAGCTTGTCTGCAGAAGAAGCTGCTCCCTCAGTGAAACTGTGCACACGTGCGCGTTGCTGTCAGTTATTAGCGGTTATTACCAGCTTTATCTCCACATCAAGACTTTGTTCAATCAACTGACGTGTACCGGTTATCAGTCAGGAGACGCTTAACGTCACGCCGAGGGAAAGAAAATGGCTGCAGCATCTTTCAGAGGCCGCAGCTTTCTGCACGTGTCGTCCTTTTATCTCCAGCGCGTCTTAAAAAACACAGAAAACACAACGAGGAAAAGCGTTCCTGCGGCCCGGATCGAGTAATGCACCCCCCAACCATCTCCGGCTGTGCGATAGCAGAGTTTTCACTCATATTCTTTGACTTATTCGAGATTTCACCAGCTGTGTGTGTGTGTGTGTGTGTGTATGTGTGTGTGTTTATCAGAAAAATTCCTGCTCTTGTGAAATTTTGGGGGCTGAGGGTGATAAGCGTCTGCTGGTTGGCTTGGTTTTGATAAACCCATGGAAATTCTGTCAGGTGCTAATCGAGACGAGATTAGAGATAGCTCGTGGTGTGTGTGCATGTGTGTGTGTGTGTGTGTGTGTGTGTGAGGTAGGGGGGGTTATATGTGCTGATTGTATAAGAAGAAGATGAAAAAAGTCATGCGCTCTGCACATGTAAGGAGTCTGTCAATAGCAAAGCGACTTCATTTTTCTTTATTTGTGAATGTGTTTAAGGCACTCACACACACACACACTCCGCTCCTTCATCATCACGCTGTTGATTTACTCCTCCTCCTCCTCCTCAGGGTTCCTCGGTTGCCCAGCGCTGCCATTATCAGCTCTCTGTAAATCAGCCATGTTTGACGAAGCTGCTCTTTCAACCCGGGATCGATACCCGGTCTTTATCTGGCCAACGCTGGCTAATAAAGGCAGGGCCTCTTATCTGCCATCTGGACGACGCGCACACATGCACACACACACTCTCAGGCGATAACAGCCCGATAACTTTAGAAAGAAACACGCATTCTCTCAGTACCGGGACCGAACCTCCCTCTCCGGAGCACCGACTCTTCGCTCGGCAGCATCTGTTCTGTACTTTCTGCGGAGACACAACCAGCTAAAGTTTCTTTTATTTCTCATTCAATCATGTTCCTGCATCACAGGAAACGTGATAAAATCCACTTGTGGGTCGATAAGTCGTTATGTCACCTCTTGCTGACCTCTGGTTGTCGTCTGAACCAATCACACAGATTTTTGTCAGCTGTTTTCTTATTTCTGCGTTTCGTCAGAATCTGATGGGCGGCGATTAGAAAAAGTGTGTGCGATGCATAAAAGAACAAACGGCAGAGGGGTAATCTCTGCTTTCATCGTGATAAACAGTCTGAGACAGTTCACAGGATTAACGCTCACTTTCTTCTCTCCCAGGATTTTGTGTTCAGCTTTTACTGATCCGTCGGCTGTTTCTGAACCCGCTCCACTGAAAGCAGCTGAAAGTCTGCTGGACGCTTTTCTGTCCGCACGACGAGCGGCCGAGGTCTGACAGGAAGTGAGGGAAACTTATCTGAGCCTGAAACGGAGCCTTTTCACGTGTCGCTCAGCAGCTGAAGCTGTTTCTCATCTTTTCTCATGAGTCCTGAACTCCCGTCGGCTTCTCTCGTGTCACTCATCTGAACCGTGACAGCGTCAGGGCTCACGGAAAATAACTCTGGTGCAACAGATCGCCCGCCGCCTGTCAGACTGCAACTGAAGTCACTGTATCTGTTAGAGCTCAGAGTACGTGTTGAGAACGACTCTCAGCTACCACAACCCCAAATGTTAGCACGCCATCTTAAACTGACAGGCTTAAAAACACTTTGATGTTGCTAATGTTGATCAGCTGTGGTGGCCATCTTGAATCAGACTGGCACAAAAAGTTATTCAGCTTTGGAATCCAACCATGACTTTCTGAAAGTTTCGTTCAAATCCATCCACTGATTCACGAGATATTTTGCTAACAGACAGAGAAACAAAGCACGGACATGAGTAATTACATGATCGCTCACTTTTCATGGTTGGTGAGGATAAGCAAAAACCTAGTGAACTGACGAACTTCCCGATGTGAGGCGACAGCTCTATCCACTTCACCACCTCACCCCCCCTCCCTCCTTTAGCTACTACGTTGATAGCACGACGGCTCAGTGGTTAGCACCGTTGCCTCACAGCAAGAAGGTGCTGGGTTCAATCCCCAGTTGGACCTGGGGTCTTTCTGGGTGGAGTTTGCATGTTCTTCTCATGCTTGCGTGGGTTTTTCTCCGGGTACTCCGGTTCCCTCCCACAGACCAAAAACATGCACGTTAGGCCTCCCTTGCAAAAATAGATCTGTGATCTCAATAGGATTTTCCTTGTTAAATAAAAATAAATAATATAAATAAATAAATAAACAAATATTGTTGTGGTAATTTCAACATTAGCATCCATTTAGATAGACTTAACTCATTTAGCTAATTTTAGCTTTTAGCTAAGTCTTGCAAATGTTAACCATAAGCTACAATTTTGCTATTTTTAGCTTTAAGCTACAGCTGTGCAATTTTTAGCATTTAGCTACATTTTATCTAATTGTAGCTTTTAGGTACAGTTTTGTTTTTTAGCTTCTGTTGTGCAATAATAGTAGAAAAACTTTTAGTTTCATATTTGAAATATGACAATTACGCTATTCTTTTTTAATTTTTGCTTCTGTTTAGCTCATTTGAGCCACAGTTTTGCTGATTGTAACTCTTACTTTATGTCATTTTAGCTGCTGTTCTGCTCCTTTTAGCTTTATTTTGTCTTTTTTTTTTTTTTTTTTTTTTTTTACATAAACAACTCAGTTTTTGGTCGTTGTGCTGTTGTAGCTTTAGCTGATGTTGTTTTGTATCTTTTCTCTCAGTTTCCACCTGGTTATGTCTTTTCTTTTCACAGAACTTCTGTTCTCCACCGACTCCAACGTTGAATCTAAAAAACAAATTGGATTGTTTCCTGGAAGCAGCTCAGCTTCTGCTGTCACAGAAAATGTTCTTAATTCAGACAAAACACGGCAGATATTTAGTCTGCCGTGTGGAAACAAGCGACCTTGTTTCAGTGGAGCAACAACACGTTTCAGACCTGAAGCCGTTGATTCTGACCCTCAGAGGAGCAGATTACTGTTAAACGCTGAGTTAAACAATAATCTACATACTTTAAATTAATTATCTTGTTTATTTGTCTAATTGCTCATTCAGATGTTTGCTCTAACTTTTAGTAGTTGGAACTGTGATACCTTTTAAAAATAGTTACCGTAGCTTTATTTACAAACACTTCTTCATTAACACCTTTTGTTATAAAGTTGTCCTGATTAAATCAGCAAACATTTGCTAATGCTAGTTCTTCTAATAGTGGCACTAATGCTAACACTGCTCGTGCGAATAGTTCTGATGCTTTTTTTAGTTAAAAGCTAACACTCTGCTAAATCTGGTTAGCTTTTTGTCACTTTTCGCTTTCTGCTCAGTTTCTGCTTCTTCAGTAAAGTTGATCAGAACACGGGGTTCATTCTTGCTTTTACAGAAAATGACATTTATTTAGTTTAATTTATGATAACCTAAGATATTACACATTATTTTTTACTGTGACTTGTCAGCAAAATATCTCCTGAACTAGTGAAAAGTCGTTTAAGGGAACCCATAAAGTACCGGTAAAGACTGAATGTTTGTCTTCAACTAGTTAACCTCAGGAGACAACCCAATTCAAGATGGCCGCCACAGCTAAGTAGCCTTTAAAAGAGACGTCTGTAACTCAGTCATTGTTGCAGATACTGAGTTAATGTCTTGTGTAGTAGCTGAGAGTCACCATCAGAGCACCGAATCTGGGGGCCCAGTCTGTTAGTAAAATATCTCCTGAACCAGTGGAGAGGACCACTGAGGATCAGAACAGAATCACAGAACGAGTGGACTTGGAGGAGCTGGGGGAGGGATGGGGGGTGACTTTGCCCTGCAGGTGTGACGGGGGAAGTTCATCTTATCAGACTGATGGAAACTGTCTCGCTCAGGGGGGAGGAGGAGGGGGGGAGTTTGGCAGAAAAGTGTCTGTCGACTCCTCCTGATACCTGCCTCCCTGTCTCAGATGATATGGGAGATAATATTGATAATATTAAACGCAATAACTGTGTCTGCAGCTCCCCACCCCCCCCTCGCCGCAGCCCCTGCAGGATAAAATCAATGTGCCATTCAATGTGATTTATAGCTGAAAATAATGGCACTGTGTAGGCAGGGTGTGCGTCTGTGTGTGTGGACGTGATGTGAAACTGGTGTGTGTTTGGGTTCGTCCAGCCGGCCTCTCTCCAGTGTTCCGTTGGTAACGGGGTCACGTGGTGCCACGGCGTTTATGGCCGCCATCGATTATCGCTGTTTATCGGAGCGGGAATGCAAGGGTAAACACGGCCTTTGTGCCGTTATCAGGGCGGCGGTTTGAGGAAGAGGAGGCACTGAAGAGGGAGGCTGGCCTTTTCAGGACGGGAAAGGTGGGGGACGACCAAGTCGAACGAAGGACACAGTTGGACTTGGCGAGTTTTAACCAAACATGCCCAGTCCTGGTCCTGCAGGCCCACTATCCTGCAGGTTGTAGGTGTTCCTCTGCTCCACCACACCTGACCTGAATCAGTGGGTGATTAACAGACTCCTGCAGGACACGAAGAGGTGATTCAACCATGGAATCGTGTGTGTTGGAGCAGGAAACAGGTAGAACATGCAGGACAGAGGCCCTCCAGGACCTGGACTGGACACCTCTGGTTTAAACTATCGGAGTAGTAAGGACATGTGGTTTGATGAACGACGTGTTGGTTCAATCTTCTGATTCTTGTTTTTAATGAGTTCCTAAAAGATGAATGGCTGGTCGGAGCGCACCGAGCCTCCCTGGCCTTAAAGATAAAAACAACAAGCAGAATAAATCCTAAACATCTTGTTTTTATAACAAACCTACGACGAGTCAAAGACTGCTCCCCAACAGATCGAGCTGTGGTTAACAAATCCATCAAAGGCCAGAACCAGAACCAGGACCTGACAGCTGCTTCATCCTTCAGCCGACAGTTCTGCCATGGGTCCAAACAGCAGAACCAGAACCAGACTGAGTCTCAGACACAAAAAGACCAAAGGCCAGATGTAAACTGGGTTCAGTTCTGACGACACGACTCCCAGTCGTCCTCTTAATTTAAGAGTCTTCTTCTGTCTGACTGAGGTCAAAGGTCAAAGACAGCGTCATCTGTCCTTTCTTTGATGCTCATTCACACTGAAACACTTTGATGCATTGGAAACATCTAAAAAATAGTTAAGTTTTGAAACTTAGAAAGAGTAAATATAAATAAATAAAAAATAAGAAACTGAAATGCACACACTAAAAACAAACAAAAACATTAAAGATTAGATTTTAGTGTAGTGAAACCTTAAATATCTGAATGTTTTTATTTTTTAAATCAAGTTCCTTCTTCTATAAACATTAAAGGACAGTTTGTTTCCAGTGTGGATTATTAAAAGTGTCTGATCCTGATGGGATCCAGCTCCATGCAGTCGGCTGACCTTTGACCCTGCGGCGCTGTTAGACCGATCCTCGGGTCAGATACGGCGAGGAGCCGCGATGTAACCATCGATCTAATCTGACTAATCAGGAAGCACACTAATGGGGCGGAGCCCAGAGACCTGATGGAGGCTGTGATATACTGATCAGGCAAAGTTCATGGTTCACGCACGCACACACACACACACACACACACACCCACACACACACACACACACACACACACACAGAGAGAGAGAGATCTCCAGATGAAAGCAGGTCCAGGTGCAGGCTTTGATCAGGCAGCAGGAGGATTTATAATCAGCGCTGATCAGAGCCACACAGCAGCTTCAGTTGGTTCTGAAGGTGACGGGAGGAGGAGATGGAGAGATTGGGGGGAGGAGGGGGAGCGCGGTGAAACTGATCCACCTTCGTTCAGTGAAGGGGGTGAGGAAGATGAGCGGAGAAACACAGGTGAAGATCTGAGTCTTTGATTCTGCTGAGATGTAATGAGAATCAAGGCGTGCACGTGAGCCTGATGAGACTCAGTGTGTGCACGTGGGCGTGCTGAGGCTCAGAACGTGCACGTGAGCCTAATGAGACTCTGCGTGCACGTGAGCGTGCTGAGGCTCAGAGCGTGCATGTGGACTTGCTGATGCTCAGAACATACATGTGATTGTGCTGAGGCTCAGAGCGTGCACGTGAGCGTGCTGAGGCTCAGAGCGTGCACGTGAGCGTGCTGAGGCTGAGCGTGCACGGGAGCGTGCACGGGAGCGTGCTGAGGCTCAGAGCTCCAGAGGTTCGTCTCCCTGCAGACACAGGATCAGCTGAACTTTGTCTCTTTGTGTTTTCAGAGTCCAGGACGCAGGACTCTGGAGGAGGTGGAGGAGCAGATGATGAAGTGGGTGAGGAGGAGGAGGAGGAGGAGGAGGAGCAAGCTGCGGAGCACAGTGACGGGGACGAGGAAGAGGAGGGAGGGGATGAGGAAGAGTTACAGTGGAGATGTCCAGGTCAGTGTCGTCAGTCCAACTCTTTTAGCCATAACAACAAATAAAGTTTCAAAACGTAAAAGATTGAAAAAAAGCAGAAAATGTATTTATTTTAACTAAAACCTCAAGTGAACAGAACCTTCTTAAGAACCAGAACCCTCACTGGTTCTCTGTAGGACTTCACCAGTCTCTCTTCTGGTTCTAGAGGAGTTCTGGCCCACTCTTCTTTCCATCATTGAGGGTTCTGTTCAGCTCTCTGAAGGTCCACCAAAGCGTTTCAGTCAGGTTCAGGTTCTGGACGCTGACTGGACCGTTGCAGCATCTTGGTTCTGTCCTTTTTGACCCGTTCTGTTGTAGATCAGCTGCTGTTTTTGGGATCATGGTTCTGTTGGACCCAGTTTGGTCCAAGCACCAGCTGTTAGACAGATGTATCCACATCTGACTCCAGAACTCTTTGGTCTACATAGAAGTTCCTGGTCAACTCAGTGACTGATAGGAGCCCAAACTATCAGCTCTCCACCACCGTGCTGACAGCTGGGAGGAACTGTTTGCTGCAGTGTATTCTGGGTAAACATCTCCTTTGGTTCTGGTCCAGAGGTCTTGTGGTTCCTTCAGGTGAAAGTCATGCTGCCATGTTGTTTTGACCTGTTGACTGAGGCCTGTAGTCACTGCACGGTCTGACCTTCAGGGTGAATCAGCTCCAAATGTGAAGAAACTTTCTGTAGAACAATTGACACTAAATGACCTTTGACCTTTCTCAGATTGACAACAGCAGCAGCTGCTTCTCTGAGGTCCTTGCTGGTGTGTGTCTGCCTTGCTGTTGTGTTAACACATACCTGCAGGGTCCAGAGCAGCAGCACCTCCTGCTGTTCTAGAGGTGATGATGATTTATTTGAGGTTCCTAGTGATGAAGGGGAACAGTGTGAAAATCCTCTGGCTGCATAAATCTTTGTTTGTGTTGCATGAACTGTTCATGTTCAACATGCATCAGCTGTGAAGAACAACAAATCAGCTGTGAAGAACAAAACATCAGCTGTGAAGAACAACAAATCAGCTGTGAAGAACAAAACATCAGCTGTGAAGAACAAAACATCAGCTGTGAAGAACAAAACATCAGCTGTGAAGAACAACACATCGACTGTGAAGAACAACACATCGACTGTGAAAAACAACAAATCAGCTGTGAAGAACAAAACATCAGCTGTGAACAACAACACATCAGCTGTGAACAACAACACATCAGCTGTGAAGAACAAAACATCAGCTGCGAAGAACAAAACATCAGCTGCGAAGAACAAAACATCAGCTGTGAAGAACAAAACATCAGCTGTGAAGAACAAAACATCTGCTGTGAAGAACAACACATTAACTGTGAAGAACAACACATCAGCTGTGAAGAACAACACATCGGCTGTGAAGAGCAACATATCAACTCTGATGAACATCTTATCACCTAAAGAGCAGCACATCAGTTCTGAAGAACAGCATATCAGCTGCGAAGAACAACACATCAGCTGTGAAGAACAACACATCAGCTGTGAACAACAACACATCAGCTGTGAACAACAACACATCAGCTGTGAACAACAACACATCAGCTGTGAACAACAACACATCAGCTGTGAACAACAACACATCAGC
>JAVCKU010000013.1:25552190-25564808 GCA_032273985.1 Hypsolebias coamazonicus
TTCCACCAGCAGTCACATGCTGAAGTGTCCCTGGGCAAGACACTGAACCCCTCATTGTCTCTGAAGTATATCCCATCAGTGTATGAATGTGTGTGTGGAGGTAAATGAGGGCACAGATTGTGATGTAAGTTGCTTTGAGTGTCTTGATAAGATAGAAGGGTGCTTTATACGTACAGTTCATTTATCATAGAGACAAGCGAGACAAACAACCATTCACTCTCTCACTCACGCCTAGTTACCAATCAGTCTAACAATGTTTTTTTGGTCGCTGGGAGAATACGAGTACCCGAAGGAAACCTTCACATGCACGGAGAGAACGTTCAAACTCCACCCAGAAAGGTCCCCAGCCAGGATTTGATCCGGTGACCTCCTCGCTGAGAGACAACAGCTCGACCAACTTTGCCACTGTGCTGCCCTGCAAGACAGTCCTGTTATATATTGTGATGAATAAAAATCAAAGGGAATCAAATCTTATACAATAATGAGAAGGGACGAAGCGACAGAGTTTGTGATGAAATGACTCAGAGCTTCTACCACAAACTTTAACTCAATATGAGTAAATATGACTTCTAGCTATTTTTATGTCAGCTTAGATTGATTTGCTATGGCATCTGTTAGTGTCTCCCGTCTCACCCGCTGAAGCTTGTAACTGCTTCAGAGCTCAGGGCGTCTTGGTGGTCGCTCACTATTCTCCTTCTTATACAATGACTCAGTTTGTGAGGACGGCCTGTTCTTGGTAGATTTACACATGTCCCGTATTTCTTTCATTTCATGATGATGGACCAGAACTCCTAGGGATGTTTAGGGAAATTGTTGAATTTGTGACCATCGTTATGAATTATACTTGTCAATACAAATGTATCTGAGTTGACACTGACTTTAAAGGGGATGGGGGGAATTAAGCAATCGCTTATTACTCTTTTCTTATTTTTATTTAACAGATATTCCTCCCACAGACCAAAACCATGCATGTTTGTAATGTTTAGTGACTCTAAATAGGTGTGAGTGAGAGAGTGAATAGTTGTTTGTCTCTATATGTGTCCCTGTGATGGACTGGAGACCTGTCCAGTGTGTCCCCGCCTCTCGCAATGGGACTGCTGGATATGGGCACCAGTGACCCAGAAAGGAAGAAGCATGTAAAGATGGATGGATGGATGTTATTATAGTACTCAGTAGAATTTAGATTTCATTGAAGGAGGGTGTTTGCACAATTTTTATGGACCATGACTGATATTTTACATCAGTAAAACTATAAAACAACCAAAGGGGTAATATTTCTAGTCACTGTACTTACTTAGATTATCAGCAACATAAAAAAACCAGATGAAGCATGTCTCAGGTAAAGTTGAATGCATGAGGCTCATTAACCTTTTTAGGGTTAGGCTACTACAGTCAGTGTTTTGTGATGCATTGTGGTCTAGATATATTTGTGCCTGCTTCCTCTTTGTTAAAGCCTAAACAGTGTTCAGAATATCTTCAGCTGTGTATGCTCTGCACACCAGACAACATTAAGGACAACAAAACTTAAAGACAATAAAATTAATTTATGAAGACATTTTTATTTAAAGTCAGAAAAAAGAAGGAATAAAGGACCAAAACAAAAGAGATGAACCCGCAGCCTATCTATTTGGCCACGTGGTGCCTGATTTTGACATGTTGTATTTTTGGAACCAGAGTCTGCTCTGTGAAGGGGAGTGTAAGCCCCGCCTACTTATTTGCACACTGCCGTTTCAATTAATGTGTTTGTTTTAATCAACTAACTGATTATAGATAAACGTACAAAAATATAGCACTTAAAAATACAGAAGCAAGGTAAAAACTAGCTCAATATGCATCAACACCTACAGAAAAAAATCATCAGAGTTGTTTTTTTTTTTGCGCATTATTTTATAAGGACTTCAAAAGTAATCTGCAACCAGCTGTTTTTTTTCTTTATTAGTCAAATTTTTGATAATAGTACAAAAATATAATACAGAACATAGACAATTACAAAAGTAAAACAGAATAATAAAACAAAAAGCAACAATTAAAGAACGATATATGTAACAATACAATAAACAATATCATACATAAGGGTCTGATTATGAGACATAGAATTTTGCAAAAATAGTTCTTGTCTTTCTAAGCTTCTGATTATTTAAAGAAAGCTTTTCAATAGATGCAATGTACGTTTTTAAATCAGATTCTTTAAAATTATTCCATTTTTTCACTCCATTTCATCTTGTGGACATAATATTTTGCTAAAATTACAATGAGATTAACTAAATGAATCTCTTCTGAAGAGAAGGTTGAATAGTTGAAAATGAGCAAAATTTGTAAATTAGACAAAACAATATTTTTTCTAACTTTTATTGACAGGAAACATTGTACATCTGACCAAAACAATACAACATGAGGACATTCTACAAACAAGTGTTCAATACTTTCATCTTCATTTTGACAAAAAGAGCAGTTGTCGCTAACACCAGGAAATAATTGACACATATTATCTTTAACTGGGTAATATCTGTGTACAACTTTGAATAAGAATTCTTTGATTCTATTGTTGAGTATATAATTATGAGGTAACAAAAAAATTTTTCATTCCACATTTTTTTGCTTAAATTATCCCATCTATATTTACATATGGGAACTGATGAAGCATCTAACTAGACATGACAAATGCATGGACCAGTTTTTCTGCATCATTTTTAGTTAAAAAAAAAAAAAGTCATAAATACAAACAACTGAAAATATTTCCTGAAAGTTCCGTCTCTGACTGGAACAAGGACTCGTGGAGAACATCCCTGAGGCCGATTGCTGCTGCAATCATCTTTAATATCAGCAGCAAATGTTCAGTAATTAAACCAAGAGCTCACGTTAAGCTGAACACGTGTTGGGAGGCCTGAGTTCTGTTCATCATCAAGCAGCAGCGTTTAGCTGCTACTTCCTGTCGACAAAACGTTCATTCTCCTCTCCTGCGCTGAACAAACGTCTCTTTCTGACCAGTGGAGGGAATGAAATGTTCTGAACGTCTCGCTTCAGGTCAGGTTTTTCTTCAAGCGGTCTGGGAGTCTGCTCCTGCAGCAGTTTTATTTTTATATTCTGTGCGCACGTGTTCTTAGATTTATTTAAAACTGCTCTCTTCTTCTTAGAACTGTTGGCCGTTTTACAGAAAATGGAGTCTGACGAAGAATTTTACTCCAAACGAAACATTCAAAGTGAACCTGGAAACCGGACGGAGCAGAAACTTCTCAGAGCTGATGCAGAAAACAACAAAAACTACATCTTAGACTTTAGAGACGGTTTTATCAGACAAAGGGTCTAACGAGCCTCCAGTGTGAGCGCGAGTAGCTCCAGTCTAACCTGCAGCAGATCCATGTCCACAGCCAGACCTGCTCACATTTAAACGCGATGAAGACAAACGTCTCCAGAACAGAAGCCCAGCTGTGCTTGAGGGAGCGTCCTGGACCGACTGGTGTTGTCTGGTGGATGTGAACCTTTTCCAGGTGTTGATGAATGAATCCACGCTGACGAAGAGCCGCCGGCTCCTCCTCCATCTGTCACCTCATTACCTGAGAGCAGTAATGGTGTTCCGGCCTAACGAGCATCCACACACTGCTTTATAGCCCCCGGTTAATGAGCACTTTAGTGCTTGTCAACGTGCACAGACTCGTGCACGCTCCTCCCTGAAACGAACGATAATGATCTCGCTAAGCGTCTCAGGATGTAAACAATCAGACGTGTGAACGTCTTGTCGGAGCCGGGACTCGACGGGCTTGTCTTTGGGAACAGCTGGAACCGTGCAGGAAGCTCTCTGGGCCTCTGGGTGGATTATTCAGAGCTGCTGCTTTTATTTTAGGTCTCTGTCTCATCAGCAGGTCCACAGCCCAGGAGAACGTCAACGCGCCCGCTTCGAGCTCCTCGAAACAAAATAGGCCATTTATGAAAATGTTTGCTGTTCCGCGGTCACTCGTCTCCACCAGGAGCGGGGATGTCAGAACGATTTGAAACTGATTTAATGTTCCTCGGGGTTCCTCGGGTCCTGCAGCTTCAGTCGTTTTTCAGAACAAACTGGGATTTTTATCGATTCTGGTGAAAAATAATCCAACTGAACGTGTAGTCACTGTTTCCATAATGTGTGTGTTCTGCTCTCGGTCCAGACGGCGCGACGTCAGTAACAGCTCAGGTGTTTTAATCAGCTGCAGGGAGGAGGAGGAGGAGGCAAGACCCTGATCCTGATCAGAACATCCTGCCAAACCTCGCTGTTATTTTAATGCTAGAGACAGACTTTGTCTGTGTGTGTGTGTGTGTGTGTGTGTGTGTGTGTTTCTGACCTTGTTAGGATGTTTCCAGTGAATTTCCCACCTTCAAACTGAGCACAGCGTATTGACAATCATTGGATCAATAGTAATCAGAATTATCTCCTATGCGTGTTGTTGCAGTCTTACAAGAGCTGAATAAATGGAAACAATTAAAAGCCAATTTCCCCGTGAAATGTCAGCCATGACAGGTATTTGCATACAGTCCTGTCTGAAGCACAAAGACGTTCCATCTTCTGCTTCTCCTGACCTGAAAGGAAGTAAAGAAGATGTTCATTAACGAGGCCATTTCTATCCACGCTATTTTTACTCTGATTTATTCTGCAGAGGAAGCCTGCAGATGCATCCCGTCTCCTCAGAGGAGATTCTGCTGCTTAAAGGGATTATTTTCCTCCCGTCCTGCAGGCGAAACAGGATTGGTTTATCAGGTTCGTCACGTATTTGTTTCTGATTGTTACCTTCTGAATCTGGGACTGCATCCAAACCAAGCTGCAGGAGCTCCACAGAGGGTTTTCAAAGATAAAATAAAATAAATATATGATGATGTAAACAAAAATACATCAATTATTTGTATGTGAACACATTTCATTCACTTCTCGGGTTCATTTTGACTGTTTGTAATGTTATTCAATGTTGAATGTGTTTAATGGATGATGGTTGGATGATGGTTGATGGTTGGATGAGGGATGAATGATGGATTATTGATAGTTGGATGATGGATTATTGATGGATGGATGATGAATTATTGATGGTTGGATGATGGATTATTGATGGTTGGATATTGGATGGGTAATGGATGTATGATAGTTTTAATGATGGCACATTGATGGATGGATGATGGTTGGATAATTTTTGAAAGATGGTTGGATGATTGTTGGATAATTTTTGGAAGATGGTTGGATGATTGTTGGATAATGGTTGGATGATTGTTGATTCTTGGATGATGGTTGGATGATAGTTGAATAATGGAATATTGATGGATGGATGATGGTTGGATAATTATTGGAAGATGGTTGGATGGTTGCTGGATGATGTCTGGATGAGGGTTGGTTGATGGGTGGATGATGGTTGATGATGGCTGGATGATGGTTGGTTGATTATTGGATGATGTTGGGTGATGCTGATGATGGTTACTTGGATGATGATTGGATATGGATGGATGATGGTTAGTTGATGGATGGCTGATGGTTGGATGATTGTTGAATGATGGTTGGTTGATGGATGGCTGATGGTTGGATGATTGTTGGATCATGGTTGGGTGATTATTGGATGATGTTGGGTGATGTTGATGATGGTTACTTCTTGGATGATGGTTGAATAATGGATGGATGATGGTTGGATGGTGGATGGATGATGGTTGGGTGAAGGGTGATGTTAGATGGTGGTTGGATGTAATGGTGATCAAAGGCTCAGAATTTTCAAAATAGTTTTTTTTAATCAAGAAGTTTTAAATTAAAGCCCTAATTTAAAAAGTAACAGCTTTTATTTTGACACAGCCTGACGGATCCATTGATTAAAAGGAAGTGACACATCGCTGACAGGAAGTGATCCAGAAGAAACCCAAAGGCGAGGACTGGAGGACCCTCACAGTTCTGAATGGACTGGTTCTGGTCGTCACGAGGGGAATGGACTCCCTGTAGTTTGAGGTGAAGCTGGAGTTCTGTTGGACCTCAGTGACGGCAGGAACCGTCCAAAATGACCCGAACGACTCTTTCAGATCTTCTTCATGTCGACGCAGTAAAAACAAAGCCATTACTGGAATCTGACGTTTGGGTTTGACGCAGGTGAACAGCAACATGTGGCTCAGATGTAAAAATGTTTTTATGATCTTGAAAAGCTGCGCCCATCCCTGACCCCCACCCCCCCACCACCACCACCTCCATGTGAAATGTTTTCCTTCTCTCTGTGGCTGAGCCTTGACTTCCTGTCTTTATAAAACCTCCTGTCAGCCTCAAGTGAAGGCTGAGACGTCTAAAAATAAAGAAACGCTCTCATGAGTTATGAACTTATTAATTAAGGAATTGTTCCCGCTCAGATTTACGTCGGTTCCTGTGAGTTCTCACAGGAGTGAGCTGCGTCCTTTGATGGACGTCGTCATCGGTTTGTTGTTGGTTTCTGAGAGTTTGCAGCCGCCCTGTGAGTGCGGACGCAGCATCAACACCACGACGCTAATGACTTCTTGTTTTTCTGCCAGTGACAGAGCAGCTGCTGGAAGGACGTAAGTAAACCCTGCCGCAGACCCGCAGGCCTTCCAGGGCTTCTGAGGAACTCTGTGAACCCAAGACCGACACAACGCCCGGCACAGAAGAAGCGCCTCACCCGTCTGTTCGGTGGGCGAAGTGAGATGACGTGAAGCGTTGTTGATCCTGCGCCCGGGCTGCTGCAGAAACAAGGAACAGAAGGAAAAGGATTGAAAAACGTCTACGCGATGCAAGAAAGTGCTTAATTTCAAAATAAAAGCATGTTCAGATGATCAAAGTTCGTACTCAATCATCCAGGTAAGAAAAAAAAAATCCAACAAAGTGAAGTCAGGTCCTCTGGACGGTTTCTTTTTTGTTGAAACGTTTCGTCCTTCATCCAAAGGACTTCATCAGTCCGAGGACTCCCACAAGCAGCACACCCACATAGTGGACCAACAAGTTTGATGGTGATAAGATGGCTTCTGGCGCCCGCCCTCTCCCCCATCGACTCCTCTGATGTAGCCAAAGTGATTCAGAACTTCAAAGTTGATGACGTTGAAGCTGATGAAGTCCTTTGGATGAAGGACGAAACTTTTCAACAAATAAAGACACCGTCCACCTGACTGAACTTTGCTGGATTTTCTACCTCGAGCATGAACTTTGTTGTCCTGAACCACTTTGGCCATGGCTGCCGCAGAGGAGTCGACAGGGGAGAGGGCGGGCTCCAGAAACCAGCTCATCACCAGCAAACAGGTTGGCCCACTACGTGCGCTGCTTGTGGGACTCAGTTTGTTGTGGCTCCTCAGACTGATGAAGACCTTTGGATGAAGGATGAAACGTTTCAACAAAAAAAGAAACGGTCCAGAGGACCTGTGTTCAGATTAGTTTGAAGAGATAAATCTGGAGATGCAGACAGAAGACCATTAGATGAACCCCGGCCGTTAGAGTCGCACATGCATTGTTTGTGTTTTCACAACATTAGCAGGGCGGCACGGTGGCTCAGCTGGTAGAGTTGCTGCCTCTCAGCGAGAAGGTTGCAGGATCACATTCCAGCCGGGAAGCCTTTCTGGGTGGAGCCTTCATGTTCTCTCCGTGCACGTGTGGGTTTTCTCCGTGTACTCTTGTTTCCTCCCACAGATCAAAAACATGCATGTTAGACTGATTGGTGACTGAATTGTCTCTAGGTGTGAGTGAGAGAGTGAATGGTTGTCTCGTTTGTCTCTGTGATGGACTGGAGACCTGTCCAGGGTGTCCCCCACCTCCTGCACAGCGATCGCTGGATATGGGTACCAGCAACCCCCGTGACCCAAAAAAAAAGAATCAGGATGACGGACATAATGTCATCAGGTAATAAATATTGATCGTCCAGTGATGGACGTGATCGATTCTCTGCGGCGACTGTCACCGTCTGAGTTTGGTCTTTCTATGTTTTTGTGCCCTTGTGTTCGGTTTGCGTTCCTCTGAACCACCAGCCGCTCCTCCCAGTACGTGTCCACTGTTAGCCTCTGCTCCTCAGGCCACGCCCACTCACACCTGTTCCTGGTTCCATCAGCCCCAGTCTTTATTATCCCGTTTCCCCTTTTTGAGCGTTATGCATCTTTCACGCCATGTCCGGTCCTCTCCGTGGTCTCCTTGTGATAATTCCTCGAGAGTGTTGAAAGGAGTTTTGCTGCCACGCCTGCTTTTTTTATTTTTATTTTTTATTTTGTATTCTTTGAACTCCTTGTGTCAAGTCTGCATTTCTAGATCCAAGTTCCCTCAAAACTGTGGAACAGACAGCACTGGATCCAACTCATCTTGGTTTGTGTGGTGGGGGGTCAGAGTTCGAGTCTGACTGCATCTCGTATCAGTTTTTGCTGTTCAGGTTCAGTAAATTGATTGAGGGTGTGTGGAGTTACATTTGTAAACACAGATCTGGTATGAAGTCCTGGGGCAGACCCAGAAGTCACTGGAGGGGTGGTGCATCTTCTCTGGTCTGGGAACTCTTCGGTGTCCCCCAGAATGAACTGAAAAGTGTTGCTGGGGAGAGAAAGGTCTGGGTTTCTCTCCCGGACCTGTTGCCTCCGCGACCCGATAGCAGATAAGCAGCAGAAGACGGATGGATGGAGAACAGCGATCTTAATAAAGAGAATGTGTTTGGGTGAGAGGCAGAATAAATGATGACCTTAACGCCCCCTCGTAGGCCTGTGTGCGACGCCAATCTAAAGGGATTGCAGTTTTAGTGTCTGAGTTTCTGGTTATTTGAGACATTTTTCAGCCTGCTCCAGCAGAACCCGGGCCCAGCGGGCTCCTGCACACAGCGCTGTTAATGCTGATCATTTTTCCACTTGGATTCTGCTAAATCCAGACGACTTCGGTGTTTTCTGACAGCGGTTCCTAACCTCCCCTTTCTGCTCCCACATGCCGTCCCTTATTCCAAAAGCTCTGAGCTGTTGCGGGACCTTTAGACCGCGGCGTCTGATCAGAGTGGGACCAATTTTCACTTCAAAACCCAAAGAGAAAATGATTCTTCCTTCTGCTCTTTCGTGGCGTTTTTCTGTGCTCCGGTCAGAAAAGCCAGAGGCCTGAAAACCTTCCTGTTGGTTTCCAGGCAAACAGCCGCTGAGAGGACGAGTGCCGCCCAATCTGAGCATCAGAACTGGGAGAGGTAAGACTGGGAGGGGGGTCCTGGTCTGCGCTATCACCTGCTTGCAGGCAGGGCTTAAAGGGAGCAAAGCAGCAGAGGAGCTGAGATAAAGGCGTAAAGAGGTTTTCAGAGGAGGCTGTGCATTCCACAGGCTCGGTCTGAGCAGAACTTTAGACGTTTCAGAAGCATCAAAAGTCAATTTAACCAAATGAAAAACAAAATAAGTTCCACACAAAGCCCACGCTCAGTTCGCGCCTGCTGCAGAAGCTGAAAGAAAGGGCTCCTCTGTGTTCCCAGGCAACAAGAAGTGAAGGAAGGTGAAATAAAATCAACATCAAATGAAGCGCTTGATAAAAACTGCTGCAAGTCAATATCACTTATCTGTTTTTATAGAACATGACAAACAGACCGACTGCAATCATCCGTTAAAATATAACGATGCCTCTCAGGATCTGCAACAATGGCTGAGTTACAACTGTTTACCTCTCTGAAGTTGATGCATTATCTGTGGCGGCCATATTGAATCAAAATGCCTCCAAACGTTAATCAGTTGTACTCGTTGACGCATTGATCCGTTTCTGAGAGTTTCATTACGACCTGCTCTGTGGTTCAGGATATATTGTGCTAACAGACACATGAACACACATGTGCATGATCACTCATGGCTGTGGGAGATAACAGGTACATGTGCAAGGCGAGCAGAGCATCCCAATAACACCGTCCCCCGAGCTCTGCGGCTGTCACATGCACAGTGACCCCCACACAGTCCCTGGACCTGACTGGTCGTCTCTGTGATTATTTTCAGAGCTGGAGAACTCAGAGTTCAGGGCTCGCAGGGAGAGGTTAGAAAAACACAAGTGAACTTTAATAAAGCTTATCTAAACAAAGCTGAGGCAGAAAAGTGAGGACATTGTCCCCCAGGAGAAAAAAGTCTTTGAAAGAAAAACCGTAACGAAAGAAACGGAGGAAAAGAAGCAGCAGGAGGGCAACGAGGCAGGAAACAGACAGGGACAATGAGTCCAAACACACAGGGGACATGAAGGCAATGAGTCCAGACATAAAGAGGACAAGAAGAAAGGGGAGTGAACCAACGAGACACGAAGACAAGAGACTGAACCAAGGAGACGTGAAGACAAGAGACTGAACCAAGGAGACGTGAAGACAAGAGACTGAACCAAGGAGACATGCAGACAAGAGACTGAACCATCAGCTTCATTAACTAATTTAAAGAAACAGCAACAGAACCAAAAGTTTCTCCTCCACAGGTCAAATGGCTGCGCTCCATTTGTAGTCCGTCTGGAGAAATGTACAGTCGGGTGGTACAGACTGCGATGTTTGAAGGGAGGAGAGGACCTAAGGACTTTGTCTTTGTTCATGTTGTTTTGGTCAAAGCTGCAGTGTCCAGATGTAAACTCTGTGAGACCAGAACCAAACCCCTGTCACCAGAACCTGCAGGATGTCTCGTCTCTACTTCTTCATCAAGGAATGTGTTATGTAGTTTTCACACCTGGTGGAGGTGCAGCCAAGTTTTGCTGCCTCAGATGAGGCAGGAAACAACACAGTGGATCAGATTATAAACTGTAATAAATCAGTTTGGGCTCAGTCTAATTAAAGTAAGTGTTGCAGTTGTTCATTTAGTCCAGGCATCTGTCTCTGTGCAGTAGTCCATCTCCTCAGGTCCAGTACAGTTCCTGATGAATTGTTCTCATGGGTCACCCAGCTCAGTGATGCAGGTAACAAGTTAAGTGATTAATGTTGGGATCAAACCCCCCAAAAAGAACAAATAATGATCACTTGATGAATAAATGTGTTTTTGTTCAGCCTCCGGTGGCATTCATTCACAAAACAAAAATAACTGTCACCCTTAAACACACTGCACCCAGTTGAACCTGCTTTTTACAGCTTGGTGTGAAAATAAGCAGCAGTCATTAGTTCTGTCAGCTGAGAATAAATCATTAAGGAGGAAAATACGAGCAGGTGCAGAGAAGAACAAAACCAGAGCTGCGACTTCTGCGTTCCACCTTCTCATAATTTATTAAACAAAACAGGGCGACACAGTGGAACAGTGGTTGAAGCCGTCTCCTCACAGCACAAATTCACAGGTTTGGCTCCCAGTGTTTCTGTGTGGAGTTGACATGTTCTCCCCGTGAGTTTTCTCCAGTTTCCTCCCACAGACCAAAACATCCATTTAGGTTCAACTGTGACACTAAAACCAGAGAGTGGCTGTTTGTCTTTGTGTGTCCCTGTGAAGGACTGAAGACCTGTCCAGGTGTCTTGTGATAGACCGGAGACCGTCCTGGTGTCTTGTAATTGACTGGAGACCTGTCCATGTGTCCTGTGATGGACCAGAGGCCTGTCCAGGTGTCTTGTAATGGACTGGAGACCTGTCCTGGTGTCTTGTGATGGACCAGAGACCGTCCTGGTGTCTTGTAATGGACTGGAGACCTGTCCTGGTGTCTTGTGATGGACTGGAGACCAGTCCATGTGTCCTGTGATGGACTGGAGACCTGTCCTGGTGTCATGCAATGGACCAGGGACCTGTCCTGGTGTCTTGTAATGGACCGGAGGCCTGTCCAGGTGTCTTGTGATGGATCAGAGACCTGTCCAGGTGTCTTGTGATGGACTGGAGACCTGTCCAGGTGTTATGTAATGGACTGAATACCAGTCCGCGTGTTTGTGATGGGCTGGAGACCAGTCCATTTGTCTTGTGATGGACCAAAGACCTGTCCATGTGTCTTGTGATGGACTGGAGACCTGTCCAGGTGTCTTGTGATGGACCAGAGATCTGTCCAGGTGTCTTGTGATGGACCAGAGATCTGTCCAGGTGTCTTGTGATGGACCAGAGACCTGTCCAGGTGTCTTGTAATGGACTGGAGACCTGTGCATGTGTCCTGTGATGGATCAGAGACCTGTCCAGGTGTCCTGTGATGGATCAGAGATCTGTCCAGGTGTCTTGTGATGGACTGGAGACCTGTCCATGTGTCTTGTGATGGACTGGAGACCTGTCCCCCTCTCACACAGTCACTGCTGGAGAGTAACATCAGCTCCCTGCGATCTGGAAAGGAAAATATGGACAGAGACACGTTTTATATAAAATATGAATGAAATGATGCTTCAAAGGGACATTCGGACATTTTCTCTCCGTTATTGCACACTTGTGAGTCATCAGTCCATCTGTCCAACAGCTGAGGCTTGGACCAAACTGGGTCCAAGAGATCCAAGATCCCAAATATGGCAGCTGAGCTACAACAGAACGAGTCAGAAAGAACAGAACCAAGGTTCTGTAACGGACCAGCCAGAGTCCAGAACCTGAACCTGACTGAAATGTTGAGCAGCAACCTCAATGAACTGAAGCAACGATGGAAAGACGAGTGGGCCACAACTCCTCCAGAACCAGGACAGAGACTCATGAAGTCCTACAGAGAACCACTGAGAGTAGGCCTGTCACGATAACAAATTTAGCTGGGCGATTAATTGTCTCAGAAGTTATTGCGATAAACGATAATATTGT
>JAVCKU010000013.1:25564908-25576398 GCA_032273985.1 Hypsolebias coamazonicus
GTGTGTCTGTGTGTCTGTGTGTCTGTCTGTGTGTCTGTCTGTTTGTGTGTTTTTCTTTGTATCTGTCTGTGTGTCTGTGTGTGTGTCTGTCTGTGTGTCTGTCTGTTAATCTGTCTGTCTGTCTGTCTACCTGTCTGCTTATCTGTCTGTCTGTCTGTTTATCTGTCTGTCTGTCTGTCTGTTTGTCTGTTTATCTGTCTATGTGTCTGCCTGTCTGTCTGTTTACCTGTCTGTCTGTCTGCCTCAGCAGTATGCGATCAGTCCAATTAAAACAATGCTTTTGTGCTCCAGTTAACCCACAGGAACATTATGTAAGCTAAACTGGGAGGAGGAGGAGGAGGAAGAGGAGGAGAAGGAGGAGGAGGAGGAGGAGGAGGAGGAGGAGGATGCTTCCACGCCTGCTCTGTAGAAAGACCTCTAATCTCTAATTTGAGTCTCTCATCGTCCCTGAGCAGCACACGTCTGTCTTCATTAAACCTGTCTGTGTCTCAGCCTGCAGCAGGTTTCTGCTCATCACAGTCGAGCAGATTGGACGACGTCAGAACTTCCTGCCGCTCAGCAGCTGCTTGAGCTCCGGCCAAAGATCCTGGAGTTCTCCTCCCAGAGGAGGCGCACGTGAAGGTGGACCTGAAGGATAATTAAGACCTGAGAGCCGAGGCACTAAAGGAGGAGTGGCCGTCCATCAGTCCATCTACCTTCTGTCTCTTGTCTGTGGTCGGTTCACCTGGGAACAGGTCCTGGAGGGAGACCCACACCTCCTTCTCCTGATCAACACTCTCCAGCTCCTCCTAGAGGACCCTAAGCTGTCCCCAGACTAGAGAGGAAACATCTCCAAAGAGTTCTGGGACTGTCTTGGGTTTCCTCCTTAAGAGGAGGGGTCCAATTCAGAGTCTGAACCTCCTCAGCCTACTCCTTTAGATGAGGAGGAGCAGCTCCACTCCCAGCTCCTGACCACATCTCTGAGTCTGAGCCTGGCCTCCCCCACAGAGGAAGATATTTGTAGTTGCTTGAATCCATGGTCTGGTTCTTGAGGTCCTGGTCCAGACCTCTTGAGCATACTGGGACGTAGACGGACCAGTACATCCAGAGCTTCAGCTCCTTTGTCACAACACAGACCGGAGCAACGCCTAGATTACTGCTCACAGGGTTTTGATCCATTGGCCCATCTCTCAGTCCAATCCAACCCAGAGAGAACATGAAGCCTGCTCTCTTTAGGACCGAGAACTGGACCGGGTCTCACGAGTGACAAACAGTTTGCGTTTGTTAAATTTAACATCCGAAGCCGTTTCAAAATAAAACACAGCCGGAAAGATTTGACAGTCAGTCTGTCCTCGGCGTCGTCCCTCCTGGTTCTGGTTCTGCTGGAAGTCTTTTCTCTGCCGTGTCTCCTGCTGCTCCAATAAGAGACTTGAATCCAAACTGATTTTCTTTCTTTTCTGTTAGAAAATAAAGCAGCGTGAAGCAGCGTCTGATTACAGACGTATTGATTTCAGATGCAGAGTGACGAAGAGCTAAAAGCTTCAGAGTTGATCCAAAAAAAAAAACATCTGGAAAATGAGCTGCACAGAGCCGCACGGGCTGATGGGAAATCACTGCGTCTTTCTGTCCTGCTGAGCTGCACTCGTCCCCCGGGGACACCGATGGTCTCTCCATCCTCCTGCCTCCCTCAGGGCCGATGGTTCTGTAGACACGGAGCGGGCCGGACAACAAAAACCTTTTCTTCTCCAACAGAACCTCAGATGGATTTTCTTCCATTTCTGACAAAGTCAAACAATCTGTGACATCACAGAGCTGTCCAGCCAATCAGAGCCAGCGTTACAGAGAGCGGTCACAAAGGAAAAACTGGGTGCAGCCCCTGACCCGACAGAACCTGCCCCAGAACCAAAGCTCTCACTGGTTCTCTGTAGAATGTTCTCGGTCCCTCTCATGGTTCTAGAGGAGTTCTGGCCCACTCTTCTTTCCATCGTACCTTCAGTTCATTGAGGGTTCTGCTCAGCTCCCTGAAGATCTGGCTGAGGTTCTGGACTCTGACTGGACCTTGGTTCGGTTCTTTCTGACCCGTTCTGTTGTGGATCAGCTGCTGTGTTTGGGATCATGGTTCTGTTGGACCCAGTTTGGTCCAAGCTTCATTTGTTCAACCCCAGAACCCCTTGATCTGCAGAGGAGTTCCTGCTCCACTCAGTGACTGACAGGAGCCCAAACCATCAGTCCTCCACCACCGTGCTGACAGCTGGGAGGAGCTAGTTGCTGCAGTGCATTCTGGGTAAACATATGTCCTTTGGTCTGGTTCTGGTCCAGAAGTCTTGTGGTTCGTTTAGATGAAAGTCATGCTGCCATGTTATTTTTAGAGAGAAGAGGTCATGACCTGCTGACTGTGGCCCGTAGAGTCATTGCATGGTCTGACCTTCAGGGTGAATCCGCTGTTTAAATGTTTCCACATGTGAATAATCTTTCTCTAAATGACCTTTGACTCGTTACTGATTGATGGACAGCAGCAGCTGCTTCTCTGTGGTTGTTGCTGTTGTCGTTCCACCTTGGCGTTGTGTTAACACACACCTGTAGGGGCCAGAGCAGCAGAACCTCCTGATGAGGATCAGCTGATCAGCAGCTCCTGAACATCTGCGGTCCTGTGGAAGTAGCAGGTCAGGAAGCAGTTTTTCACTCTCAGCTGTAACTTTTTTTTTGTTTGTTCAGTAACTCCTTTTAGAACCTGATCAAGTCCACATCAGATTTATTTTGTCAAAATAAACAGTTTACTGTGGTTCCACGGAGTGAACCACTGCACACCCAGACTGGCTCACGGTGCGGCGTCCATGACAGAGTCCATGTTTTTATCTGATGGACACGCTGGTCCACCCCTGATCCAAACACGGAATGTGATCTCTGATGGTTCAGTTCTCCCTCCTGAAGGCGCAGAACAGAAGCAGCAGCCGAGACAGAACCAGCAGCAGAACCCAGACTTCAGCTGTGGAGCTCCTCCTGGCTCCACCGAGCATCAGTGAGACAGAAGTAAAGTTTTGATTCTTCCACATGGGGGGGTTGGTTCTGTTCATCTGACCAACACAAACATGAACCTTCATCTGGAGGAAATGAGAATTTGTTCAACAGAACCGTGTTTCTTTTGACACCATTTCAAATTCAGTGCGTAAATGGAGCAACGTTCTGCCCACACTCTTCATGAAGCTCTGCTGAAAGTTTGATTGTGTTTCTGTCAGGAGTTTTAATCACTGAACCCCCACCCCCCACCCCCGGGCCAGCAGGTCCGCTGCCTTCAACACTTTCTTATATAAATCAGGAGAACTCAACATTTAACGTCTGTACAGGATCAGAAAACAGGTGGAACAAACTACAGGGAACAAAACCAGCTTGTTGCTGATCTTCAAAATGTGGGAGACGAGTTAATGAACAACATTCATGAGGGAGTCTCCAGAACATTTCAAAACTTCTCAAAATTTCTCGGAATGTCTCAAAACATCTCAGAATGTCTCCAAATGTCTCAAAACATCTCAGAATGTCTCCAAATGTCTCAAAACATCTAGAAATTTCTCGAAATGTCTCAAAACATCTCAGAATGTCTCCAAATGTCTCAAAACATCTCAGAATGTCTCGAAATGTCTCAGAGCACGAGAATTTTTTTAAATGAATTGAGAAAACATCTCAAAATGTCTCCAAACATCTCAACATGTCTCCAGAACATTTTGAAACGTCTCAAAACATGTCCAAATGTTTGAAAATGTCTCAAAACATCTTCAAAATGTCTCAAAACATCTCAAAATGTCTCAAAACATCTTCAAAATGTCTCTAAAATGTCTCAAAATGTTTCAAAAATGTCTCAAAACATCTTCAAAATGTCTCGAAACATCTCAAAATGTCTCAAAACATATTCAAAATGTCTCTAAAATGTCTCAAAATGTTTCAAAATGTCTCAAAATATCTTCAAAATGTCTTGAAACATCTCAAAACATCGCAAAATCTCTCAAAACATCTCCAAAATATCTCTCAAATGTCTCAAAATGTCTCAGAACATCTTCAGAATGTCTTGAAACATCTCAAAATGTCTCTAAACATCTTCAAAATGTCTCTAAAATGTCTCAAAATGTTTTGAAAGTCTCAAAATGTCTCAAACGTCTCTGAAACATCTCAAAATGTCTCAAAACATCTCCAAAATATCTCTAAAATGTCTCGAAATGTTTCAAAATGTCTCAAACGTCTCTGAAACATCTCAGTTTCTTCTCAGTCTCAGAGGCTGGAGACAGTTTCCAGCTCGTCTCCAGAATTTTATTTCACCTCTGCAGGAGCTGTCCTCTGATGGACACTAAAGGATTCAGAAGACATTCACATCATGTTGCAGTTTTTGTTGAAATAACAACAGTTTTTTTTTATTATCAGCGAATAATCTACATTTTATTTCCATATCCTGATAAATGCTGTGTGAAAATAAAAACGTGTCATTTCTCCCACAAATGTAAAAATTTCAGTAAACATTTTAAATGGTGAAGCTTTGCGGTCCCGTTGCATTTAAAGATGTTTTTCTTTTTCTTATGAACCAGAATAATGAAACGGAGGATGTTGCAGCAGCGTCCATCAGTATTCATCGTCACAAACTGTAATAAGGAGAAATCATTCATGAGCCGCCTAAGAAAAGTGTTGTTGATTGTTTTTCACTCTGCATGGATAACCTCTAATCCAGAGACCGCACGTCTAAAATCCTCCACATGATGATGAGTCCGAGCGCTCTGACTTCATCTGCAGCTGTTTGTTGTTTTTCTCCGAGATTAGATCAACATGGAAACATCTTCTGTCAGCTGCTCTGCTGCTTTCAGAGCTGAGAAAGAGCAGAATCTCTTTCAGATACACAAGAATCCGTCATTTCAACACGAAATGTGCCTCAACACAAAATCAGCATTTTATAATTTTCAGCAGATCAAAATTAAAGTAAAACTGTTGCTTGTTCAGAAGTTTATTTAAAACTCCACTAACAGGTTTTATAGGATTTATTAACCCCAACAATCAGAATTAAAGCAGACAAATATCAACAGAGCCAATTCTAACAGCCGAATGATTTGAGCTGCAAGCAGCTGAAGAAGCTAAAAGCAGCTGAAAAGGTTTAATGTCTGAACTGTTAATGTGAGCTGAAATTGAACAGCTGACATGTTCTGAAAACAGGGAAATAAAACAGAAAGCAGCAGAAAAACAGCCGAAATGTGTAGAAAAGCTGGAAAGAACACAAATGTAGCAAGAATTCACTGAAAAGCTGAAAAAGGCAGAAATCATCTGAAAATAGTAAAAATGAAAGAAAAAAATTAGCAAACTAAAACTAGCAAAAAAGTAGCAGAGAAAGCTAAAGAGAGCCGAATTTCTCAGAAAGCAGCTGAAAAAAGCATAAAATGAAATTATTAGAAATAAGCACAAAATGTGGAAATCAGTTAAAGAAATGCTGAAAAAAAAGACTACAATTAGCTGAAAACAGCTAAAAGAAGCTGAACAAATGGGAGAAAAACATACAGTACATTAAAAAAGCAGAAAGGAGCACGAAAAGCTGAAATGAGCTAAATGAAGCTAAAAAGAGAAGAAAACAGCTGAAGGGGTTTGAAGGATATGGAGAGAGCTCCATTCATTTTCAATGAGAAAAACATGGCCGACAAAGCTAAATTCTGAAGAAAGTAAAAATGACGGCAACACCAGAAGTCGGAGCAGGAATGTCCTGAAGGAGCCGAATGTTTTGGAACAAATAGGAGTGATTGGGAGCTGAAAAGCGGATGTGAATAACGAGAATGATTCAGAAACCTTCAATGAAAGATGTGCATGAGTTGCATGCTGCACGTGTCCCTGAGCTTTAGCTGTAAACCATCACGTCCTGCCACCAGGCTGATGGGAGTCTGCAGAGACGTGATTCTTAACCGTGACAAGAAAATGTACAGATGGAGCCAGATGAGTTCCTGAGAGCGACACTCCTCAACCCTTTCAGCAGACGGTGGTGCTTATCTCCACCGAGCCGGCGCCTTGCAGTGTTTTATTTCTATCTTTGTTTCTGCACAAGACTCCTTTCACTGAAAGTCCACAACAAGCAGGGCAAGGTCACCAAACCACAGCAGAGATGTTTGTCAAAGGAAATGAAACCAAGAAAGTCATAAATTGGATTCTTTCTGACCGTCTGGACCGTCTGCTACTGCTGCATCTGTTGGGCCCAAATAAACCAGATGGTTCACTGGACCCCATTTTAGTTTGTTAAACTCAAGTCAGGACTCCAGGTCCAGAGTTCTGATGATAAGTCCAGAACACTTCCTGTCAATCCTCACGGTGCCGATAGCTCAGAGCTCTGCAGGTAAGAATGCCTCCAGTCAGACCCAAGAAAGGAAATTACTTTATCAGACGGACAACAAATACTCACAGAGCACACAAACAGGGTTTGGACTGTGCACAAGACAGAACTGGACACAACGAGACAAAACTGGACAGAATGGGACAGAACTGGACAGAATGGGACAGAACTGGACACAACAAGACAAAACTGGACAGAATGGGACAGAACTGGACAGAATGGGACAGAACTGGACTTGTATTCAGTCCCATGAATGTTTCCCCAACACCTTTCATCCACCCATATATAAGCTGATGAATGATGGATGATTGATGGATGATGGATGGTTGATGGATGATAGTTGGTTGATGGATGATGGATGGTTGATGGATGATTGATGGTTGATTGATGGATGATGGATGATTGATGGATGATGGATGGTTGATGGATGATGGATGGTTGATGGATGATGGATGGTTGATGGATGATGAATGGATGATTGATGGATGGATGATGGATGGATGATCGATGGATGATTGATGGTTGATTGATGGATGATGGATGATTGATGGATGAAGGATGGTTGATGGATGATGAATGGATGATTGATGGATGGATGATGGATGGGTAATGGATGATTGATAGATAATTAATGGATGATTGATGGATGATTAATGGATGATTGATGGAGGATTGATGATTGATGGATGACTGATGGATGATTGATGGATGATTTATGCATGATTGATGAATGATTAATGGATGAATGATGGATGATTTATGGATGAAGAATGGATGATTGATGATTAATGGATGAATGATGGAGGATTTATGGATGATGAATGGATGATTGATGATCAATGGATGATTGATGGATGATTGATGGATGATTGATGAATGATTAATGGATTATTGATGGATGATTGATGGATGACTGATGATTGATGGATGATTAATGGATGATGGATGGATGATTGATGAGAGGATTGATGATTGATGGATGATTGATGGATGATTTATGGATGACTGATGAATGATTGATGATTACTGGATGAATGATGGAGGATTTATGGATGATGAATGGATGATTGATGATCGATGGATGATTGATGGATAATTGATGATGAATGATTAATGGATGATTGATGAATGATTGATGGATGACTGATGATTGATGAATGATTAATGGATGATTGATGGATGATTGATAGATGATTGATGGATGACTGATAGATGATTGATGTATGATTGATAGATGATTGATGGATGATTGATTACTGATAATTGATGGATGGATGACACTCGGCTGCAGCTGCCTGTCCTGCTGACTCTTCATGGTCCTCCCACAGAAATAGAACTGGCAGTTCTGGACCGTGGACCAGTTTAAAGCTCCTGTTGATCCGTCCTCCTCACCTGGACGCTTCTTATGCTGATGTGCCCTTATGAGAAGTTCAAACGGTCACAGATCGTAACTCCCACCACTCAGAAAACAAAACACCAGGAAGTAAACAAAAACAACTTTCCTCCAGCTGGACACGAACAAACAAAACACAGTCCAGTGAGAAAACGTGTTTTACTTTTAAATACAGTACCAGAATTTCTTCCCAGTCAGCACACGCCTCCTGCTACTATACTATACTATACTATACTCTACTATACTGTTGTTGTTTTGTTGTTGTTGTTGTTGTTGCTGTTGTCGTTGTACAGTATACATATAAGAAGCTGTTTTACCAGTGGAGAAGGAAGCTCTTCTGCCTTCTCATTTAATTTCAGCCACATTAGATCCAGTCTGTTTCCACAGCAGCAGCCATCGTCTCTGCTGACAGACCACACTGAACCAGCAACAGCTGCTTCTGGATTCTGTCACAAAAACATCAACGAGCCACAGCACGTCCAAATTAACATTTTATAAAGTTTACACTTCTGAAAAAAGAATGTGATCAGATTTATTTATTTATACATAGACCTATATAGAAACAGCTGAATGTGTTTGTTTATCTAGAGAAACAGCTGAATGTGTGTTTGTTTATCTAGAGAAACAGCTGAATGTGTTTGTTTACCTACAGAAACAGCTGGTGTTTGTTTACCTGCGGAAACAGCTGGTGTGTTTGTTTACCTAGAAAAACAGCTGAAGTGTGTTTGTTTATCTAGAGAAACAGCTGAATGTGTTTGTTTACCTACAGAAACAGCTGAAATATATTTGTTTGCCTAAAGAAACAGCTAAAATGTGTTTGTTTACCTAGAGAAACAGCTGAAGTGTGTTTGTTTATCTAGAGAAACAGTTGGTGTGTTTGTTTACCTACATAAACAGCTGAAATATATTTGTTTGCCTACAGAAACAGTTAAAGTGTGTTTGTTTACCTAGAGAAAAAGCTGAAGTGTGTTTGTTCTAGAGAAACAGCTGAAGTGTGTTTGTTTACCTACATAAACAGCTGAAATATATTTGTTTGCCCACAGAAACAGCTAAAGTGTGTTTGTTTATATAGAGAAACAGCTGAAGTGTGTTTGTTTACCTAGAGAAACAGTTGAAGTGTGTTTGTTTATCTAGAGAAACAGCTGAATGTGTTTGTTTACCTACAGAAACAGCTGGTGATTGTTTACCTAGAGAAACAGCTGAAGTGTGTTTGTTTATCCAAAGAAACAGCTGAAGTGTGTTTGTTTATCTACAGAAACAGCTGAATGTGTTTGTTTACCTACAGAAACAGCTGAAATATATTTGTTTGCCTAAAGAAACAGCTAAAGTGTGTTTGTTTATCTAGAGAAACAGTTGAAGTGTGTTTGTTTACATAAACAGCTGAAATATATTTGTTTGCCTACAGAAACAGTTAAAGTGTGTTTGTTCAGCTAGAGAAACAGTTGAAGTGTGTTTGTTTATCTGGAGAAACAGCTGAAGTGTGCTTGTTCTAGAGAAACAGCTGAATGTGTTTGTTTACCTACAGAAACAGCTAAAATATATTTGTTTGCCTACAGAAACTGCTAAAGTGTGATTGTTTACCTAGAGAAACAGCTGAAGTGTGTTTGTTTATCTACAGAAACAGCTGAAGTGTGTTTGTTTACCTACAGCCACAGCTGAAATATATTTGTTTGCCTACAGAAACAGTTGGTGTGTTTATCTAGAGAAACAGCTGAAGTGTGTTTGTTTACCTACAGAAACAGCTGAAATATATATATATATGCTTGCCTACAGAAACAGTTAGTGTGTTTGTTTATCTAGAGAAACAGCTGAATGTGTTTGTTTATCTAGAGAAACAGCTGAAGTGTGTGTGTTCATCTAGAGAAACAGCTGAAGTGTGTTTGTTTACCTACAGAAACAGCTGAAATATATATATTTGCCTACAGAAACAGTGTGTTTGTTTGCCTAGAGAAACAGCTGAAGTGTGTTTTGTTATCTAGAGAAACAGCTGAAGTGTGTTTGTTTACCTACAGAAACAGCTGAAATATATATGTTTGCCTACAGAAACAGTTAGTGTGTTTGTTTACCTAGAGAAATAGCTGAAGTGTGTTTGTTTATCTAGAGAAACAGCTGAAATATATTTGTTTGCCTACAGAAACAGCTGAAGTGTGTTTATTTACCTAGAGAAACAGCTGAAGTGTGTTTGTTTACCTACAGAAACAGCTGAAGTGTGTTTATTTATCTAGAGAAACAGCTGAATGTGTTTGTTTTGCAGACGTTAGTGGTTTAGCTGTTTGGGATGGAGTCTTCTGACACTTCAGTTGCTCGTTTTTATTTTCTGATTTTTTTAAACTAACGCTGCAGATTAAAGTGCTTTAATTTCATATTTTGCAAGTTCAGGACGACTCGCATGATTTTTTTTTCTTTAAAATCACAGTAACTTCCTGCACGTAAACATACATTTAACAAAGAAAGCCTCAGTCAGATGTTTTTATTTTGTACAAAGCACAAGTGATCACAGACAAAACAACGAAACATCCGTGCCAAGTCAGATCATCTTTTTTTTTTTTTTTTAATATTACATTTATTAACGTTTTCAAGCAAAGAAGAGAAAAACATGAAATAGAAAAGAACAGAATGAAAATTCACCAGAACACGTCACACACGTCAGCGTTACACTTTGTACCGAACCAAGAGAACCACACGGCTTGACGTCTTACAGTTTGTCAAGATGCGAACCTAAAGCCACAGAACCGAGCCGGATGCACGTTTCTTCAAACATCTTCTCGCTGCACCAACAAAAACAGAGTCACTATTCAAAGCAAAGCACTTGAACAAGTGCGATCACGACACAACAACCAGCAGCCTCCTGGGCCAAATAATTACAGAATTACTGACTAATGGCAGACGTTTGGAGGGAGATTCAGCGAGCTGCCACCAGCCGCTCCACACTCAGTAATTATCCAGAACCAGAACATGTAATTTTCAGCGATGTCAGAGTCACAGCTCAGCCTGTTAACACTTCACCAATCATTACACTTCTTTTAGTTTGTTTCTCTTCTGCTCCTCCATCGTGAACTCCCTGCAGGCATTCACACATGCAAATACGTCAAATACTTCAGCTACATCCAGTGAAGTGTCAGAGAATACGCTACACGCTAGAAACACGCTAAGAAAACACGGAGCAGGAAGGCGCCAAGGGAAGTTCTGTCAGGATCGAAAGTATAGTCTACATGGAGGACTGAACCTGCCAAAACTAAACTGCCTGGGTTGTTTGTCTCTATGTGTCCCTGTGATGGACCCGAGAGTCGAGACCTGTCCAGGTGTCCCCATGATGAACTGGAGACCTGTTCAGGGTCCTCATGATGGATTGGAGACCTATATAGGAGTTCTTATGATGAACCAGAGACCTGTCCAGTTGTCCCATGGACTGAGACCTGTCCAGGTGTCCCCATGATGTACTGGAGACCTTTCCAGGTGTCTGTGTGATGGACTGAGACTTGTCCAGGTGTCCCCATGATGAACTGGAGACCTTTCCAGGTGTTCCTATGATGGACCAGAGACCTGTCCGGGTGTCTTGTGATGGACAGACCTGTCCAGGTGTCCCCATGATGGATTGGAGACCTGTCCAGGTGTCCCCATGATGGACTGGAGACCTGTCCAGGTGTCCCCATGATGAACTGGAGACCTTTTTAGGTGTTCTTATGATGGACCAGAGACCTGTCCAGGTGCCCCTATGATGGACAGACCTATCCAGGTGTCCCCATGATGATCTGGAGACCTTTCCAGGTGTCCC